>CAUYRH010104611.1:0-63083 GCA_963574655.1 Perodicticus potto
CATTCTTGAGATACTTTGCTAAGAAGAATATGTTCCAGCTCCATCCATGTAAACATGAAAGAGGTAAAGTCTCCATCTTTCTTTAAGGCTGCATAGTATTCCATGGTATACATGTACCACAATTTATTAATCCATTCATGGATCAGTGGGCACTTGGGCTTCTTCCACAACTTAGCAATTATGAATTGGGCTGCAATAAACATTCTGGTACAGATATCTTTATTGTGATGTGATTTTTGGTCTTCTGGATATATACCTAGTAAAGGAATGATAGGATCGAATGGCAGATCTATTTTTAGATCTCTAAGTATTCTCCAAACATCCTTCCAAAAGGAATATATTAGTTTGCATTCCCACCAGCAATGTAGAACTGTTCCCTTTTCTCCACATCCACGCCAGCATCTCTGGTTTTGGGATTTTGTTATGTGGGCTAATCTTACTGGATCTATTAGATGGTATCTCAAGACAGTTTTGATTTGCATTTCTCTGATGATTGAGGACACTTACTGGTTTTGAACATTGGCTCTCTCTGATCCAGGAGTCGGGGGTATGGGGTTGGGGGAGGGAAAACCTGGCCTCTGGAGGCGTCTCCTGTAGGGCTGGCCGCCCAGAGATGCCAGCCTCCCTCCCACCTCTCTCTCCTTCCTCTATTCCCTTTGTCTCTTTAGTGGGTGGCTGCAGGTGGCAGGTCCTGGCTAGGTACTGGGATAGGAGGATGAGTAAAGCTGACATGCCCACTGACCCCCACCCCTGGTCATGTCCACAGAGAAGCTAGTAGGGGACTGTTTGACACATGGCTAATATTACCAGATTGTCTTCATTCACACAACACTTGCTGTGTGACCTCAGGCAGGACATTAGCCACTCTGTGCCTTCTTTGTCTCACCTACCTGAAAAACGCAGGTAAAAATGGAAACCACCTCACAGAGTTGCTGGAACTTAATAAATAATATTTGTAACAAACGTTGCACAGTACCTGGCTTAGGACAAATGATCAATTGATGATATTTAATATCATTATTAGAATAAGCAGACATTAAATAAGTGACTAACCATAGCCATATTATTATGAGCACTCCACAGAAAGTGTAGAGAGTATGGGAGAGCTTTGAACAGGGGTCCTTGAGCTGACCTGGGGGATTAGGGAAGGAGTGTTCAGGGGGTGATCCTTGAGCCACTCTTTAAAATATGAGTGGAAGCTGGTGAGCAAGAAGGGAGGGTGGTAGGAAGGACATACCTGGCAGAAGAACCAGCACGTGCAAAGACCCTGAAGTGGAAAGAAATAGTACATTCAAAAACAAAAACAAAACTGTAAAGTCAGTAAAGACACAGAATAAGATCTGGGCGCTGGATGGTACAGAGAGATGTGCAGGGTCTTGCCAAGTATGGCTGAGGGCCCATGTTGAAGAAGTTCATTGTTATTCCTGGAGCAGAGGGGAGCCCTGAAGAATTTGAGTCTGGGAGTGCTATGATCTCATTTATGATTTTTAAAAATTGCACCTACACACAGCGTCCCCTTTCCCTGTTAGGCCCAGAACCAGTGGGACCTGCATCAAGTCCCAGGTGTGCAGGATGTGAGAGGTGGCCTGGCACCTGGGCCCCAGGACAGGGACCACAGTGTGCAGTGCCCTCCAGCAGCAAGGAGAAGAAAAGCACTAAACGGGAAGTTGTCGAGCGGGATAAGTTTGAAGACACAAACACCACTGGACCAAATTGCAGAGGGCCTGGCGGGCAATTTAAGACTGTGCCATGGAGAATGATCCATGGGCCCTTGGTGTCAGGAAAGGGGCAGTTGAATCTTATTGATGTCAGTCTCCCTGGAACCCCTGCACAGCAGCTGCCCAGGAACATTTGTAACATGTGTGACTCTAAGTCTGTGGTCAGGCCTCTGCATGGCTAGGTTTGTACACAGTGCAGTCTGCACTCCTGTCCTGACTTGGTCTGTCTCTGTCATTCTCTCTCCCTTGCTCACACACATTCTTACACAACCCTCAGTCATGTGGAACCCCAGACACCCCACAGCAGAAAGCGGCCCTGGCCTGCAGCCGTGTTTCTCAGTCTCTCTGAAGGAGAGGCCTTCTTAGAGGAGGTGAATGTCCAGGGAGGCAGGGGGGGACACTCGACCAGCATAAACCTCACAGAACACCAAGGCTTGTACGAAAGGTCTTTATTGGCAGGGGAAGCTGCAGAGCAGCATTAAGGAGGAGTGGGGGAGAGAGAAACGGGGGAAGAGAGGAGAGGAGAGAAGGTAGAGAGAGGAGGGGGGGAGAGAGAGAGACAGAGACACGGGACCCCCGGGGGGGGGGTGAGAAAAAAGAGAGAGAGCAAAAGACAAGAGCACCTGATCTAGACTCGGTTAGGGGAGGTGACAGGATGTTAGAACAGCGAATAAGGTGTTAACTGCTGTGGCGCGAAGAGCTGTAGGGGGCGGGCCCTAAGTTTGAGCTTTTCAGTGGATAATAGGGAAAGGGAGATGAAGTTTTGCAATTATCTAACAAGATGAGTGGCTTGTGGACAAGTAGGGGCCAGCAGGGACCTCAACCTCTGACCTGGCAGGGCCCTGATACCAGGTCCATGCTAGGATGTCAGCAAGGGCCTGAGGCCCCACAAGATTTGGGCAGGGAGCTAAGAGGCTAGAAAGGTCCTCTTTCTGCCCATGGTAGATCCTGGAAGCAGACTGGCCCCTTTAACCGGCTCTTGGGGGGTCCTTCTCTGCTCCCATCACCTTGCATTGCACTCCGTTGCCCTCCCTGGTCAGACCTGTGAGACAAGGCGGCCTTGGGCAGCACTGAGTATTTCCCATCTGCAGTAATGCGTCTCACTCCTCTGTGTTCTTTTCCCAAAACTCAAGGCTCAAATTTCAGTTTCACATTCTTTTGCCTTGGGGCTAAAACATTTCCCCTTTCTGTGGTAGAGGGAAAAGTGGATAAGGGGGCATAGGAGACCCGAGCTGCCCAAGTGAAGCAGACGGGTACCTCGTTCTTGCCTTAGTTCCCTGGCTTGCTGTGTGACCTCAGGCACCTTCCTGCCCTCTCTGAGGCTCAGCGACCTCTCTGCACAATGAGAAGCCCCGTGCGGGACCTATGGCCCCTCCCTCACCTGATGTTGTCTTGGCAGTGCCAGAGTCTTCAACACTCCCATCCTCTGGCAAGATGTATCTCCTGTGACTTCAAACACGCAAAACACAGGAGACGTTGGCCCTGCATTTAGTTTCGTCTGTGAGGCCAGGTTCTGTGCAACTGTCCCCTTTCATGCACCCTAGGAGGACTGTCACTCCCTGGACTTTCGGCACCACAGGGTCCCGTGAAGGCAGCTCTCCTTCCTGCCTATTGCCTGCGCCTGCTTTGTCCAGCCCCTGCCCCTAGGGGGCTCCAGGATTCCTAAAGGGAGGAGGAGGGGCTGGAAGGCCGAGTGCCGAAAGTTGAGGAAGGGGAAAGGGGCAGTGACGGGAAACGAGAGAGATTCAGAGCCCTGAGTTGAAAGGTTCAAGAATATGGAGGTCTGGAGAGATTGGGGATTCTAAGGGGCTCCTCACTTCCTCCATGCATCCCCAGAGCACCTGGGGCCCAGGAAGGACCTCCTCACCTTTCTGGGTGCAGGGATAAGACTGTCGCCCGCCCGGAGTCTGCCCCTCTATGCCTTCCTGCACACAGCAGCCGGAGGGCAACTTCTAAACCCAAAGCCCAACAGAGCACTGACTGCTTAAAAACTTCATGGGCTTCCCGTAGTCCAAGCATAAAGTCTAAGCTGTGGATCCTTCCTCTGTTCCCTGCTCTGGTTCCATCCCACGCCCTTCTCCACTGCTACCTGCACTGCAGCCAAGGGTGATCATAGGCATGTCCCCAAACCTGCCAGCCTCCCCAGCCCCCATTCTTTTGCATGGACTGTTGCCACTGCCTGAAATGCCTTTTCTTTCTTTTTTATGTGGCAAATATATTCCCCACAGGGTCTTGCTGCAGAGTCACCTCCTTTGGGATCTGCTGTTTATACACGCCCTCCCATTCTGCTAGGCGGTCATCCCTTGACCCCAGCTCTAACCAGTGTGCTCAATTTTGTCTCAAGTCCTTGGGAACCTTTCTTGCTCTGCCCCACCCCTGTCTGCAAGCTCCTCAAGGAAAGAATTGGCACTGATTTTGTCCCCTGGCCCCAGCACCCAGTAAAGAGCCTGATGCTAGCCCAGACTGAACATTGAAGAGGAAATGGGAATCTATCCACAGACACTGAGCTCTGGCCCCGCCTTGGATCACCTCCTGCAGCTAGGACCTACCCCAGTGCTTAGGGAACAGAAGATCCCTGGAAGTGTGCGTGTGTGTGTGTGTGTGTGTGTGTGTCTGTCTGTCTGTCTGTCTGTCCTAAGGAAAGGCAATGATGCTTTACAAGTCTATTAGAACATTACTCTCAAGCAGGCATGACAAATACATAGTATTATTATTCTCACTTGCAGATGGGTAAGCTGAGGCCCAGCAAGGAAAAGGGCCTATCCCACAGTCTTACGAGCACATCACTGAAAGAGCCATAGTGAGAGCTTCATACAGCCTGTCTGCAGCAGGTCTCATCTTTGAGCTGGGGGAGAGCCCTGCCCTTTCTGTGCCTCATTTGTCTCTGAAGCGCTTGGTAATGGTGGCCCAGCAGACAAACGTGGAGGTGTGTTACAATTTCTCTCCAGAATTCAGTGCTCGTGTAGCCAACTCCTCTCCTCCCACACTGGGCCACCTGGAGGTCCCCGCTCCAACCCGGTCCTCCCTGGCCGCTGCCCAGGACCAAAGCAGAGAGGAGGGCCCACACCGCTGCAGGGACTGTAAACCCCACCCCCCTACAAATTGGTAATTGCTGTGTGGTCAGACCAGAGGAATTAGACAGGCCCTCTAGGAATTTCATACTGATTTTGCAAATGAACATGGAGACTTGCCTTTTGAAGTCTAGGCAGCTGTGTCAGCAGGGCAGATCTGAGACAGTAGGAAAAATAAAAATGACATTCTTTAAACCAATGGAAGCAGCTGCTTGATAACAGTAATGATGATGATGGGAACCATGGCCACTGCTGACCCGTGACCTCCCGTGCAGACCAATGTCCCTCTGCAGGTCTCAGTTGGCTCAGGTCTGGTCCACGTCCGCATCTTCCTCCACAGGTGACTTGTCCACTGTCTAAATGTCAGGTGAAGGAGGAGGGTGCTTGCTGGCTGGGCACAGTCCAGAGCCCGTAGCCTGAAATAGAAGACTCTGCCACTGGACCCTTCCAGGGCTAACTGACATTTCTTAAAACACACTGTGCGGGTCCGTGCCTTCTGCTGAGAGCACTTTCCCGCTCGCCACCAGTCATTCTTCACAGCCCAACCAAAGCCTGGGATTTCTTCACTGACTCCCATGCTGACTCAGAACCTCCTCTGAGGCCCCATGCCCCTATGTTGTATCATTAACTTACTACAGCGTTATATAATAATTACCTGATCATCTGCCCACCTCCTCCGTCACACTAAAGTTGCTCAGAGCTTTATGACTGAGAATAAGTCAGCCTATGTGATTCTCTGGAACTTTCAAGTATGTTTTATTCCTTTTCCTCTGTGAGCAGAGTGTATTCAGTGTAGGAGATCAGAGGTGGTTATTGGGAGGGGAAAAAATTAAAAAAAAAAGGTTAGTGGCTGAAGCAGAAGCAGGGGGTACATGTTATGTGAAGCCCACACAGAGCTAAGACGGTGGACACGGGCCCCAGCACTGGGGAAGAGGGAGCGCCACTTACTTCTCTGAGCCCCGAATTCTCTGTTAAATGGGATCAATACTGCCACCCTTATAGGGCTGTTATATAGATCACATGAGCCCCCATACGCAAAGTGCCTGGAGCCACAGACTGTTTAAATCATGGGGGGGGGACTCATCTCAGAGGTCTCCAGAGGTGAGAGGTACTCCCCATCCTTATATTTCAGAATGGGACCTTGTGGCCCGGAGAGTGGGTCCCCCAGCTTATCTGGGTCAGAGCCTTCAGCACCAGAGTCCCTTGGGCTCATCTGTGCTGAAAACATTAAAAACTAAGGGGCCTACACAAACTCCTCTCCTGGAGACCCCAAGCCTCTGGGCCAGTCTCAGCCGGTCCCAGCCACCAGGCTCCTTACCCGACAGAATGCTAATCTCATCATGTGGGTGGCTCCGGATTTATGAGCATTTCCTGGCATGACTTAAAGGACAGAGGAGGAACACTGGGATCTTTAAGGGTGGTCTTTGGGTGGAGAAACTAAGCATTCAGAGAAAAGAGAGAAAGAAAGCGAGGGTGAGTCAGGCCTCCCGATGCCCACCCAGGAAAGCACCGAGGGCTCAGCCAGCCCACACTGCAGGGCAGATGGAGGTGTGGCCAGCACTGCTGGGATCCCAGCAGGGATCCACAAGGCAGGGACATCTGTGCTTGAGGCCGAGTCTATGGTTCCTTGGGTTGTGGGGGGACAGGGAGATGGCGAAAGGAAAGGAGGAAGGTGGAGCTGCTTAATCCACAGTCTGAACCCCTGGCTCCCCTTGCCTCCCCAGATTCTGTCATCCTCACAGCTAGCCCAGCACTGCTCTGCTCAGACTCCCCGTGACTTCCCATCAGTAGGGGAGGCAAAGACCTCCGAGAGCCCACCTCCCCATACCTTCTCTGCCTTGTGCTGGAAATTCTCTTCTTGCCTTCCCGATCCACCTTCCACTCTCCCTGCCCTGCTCTGTGCCCTGGGTTGACCTGACATCCTCATTCCAGTGGGAGAACTGGCAGGACATGGGTGGACAGACAGGGAAGGGAGATGAAACATTTCTTGCCTCCACCCACTGCTCTCCTCCTGCCCGGGCACTGCTGTGGTCCAGCCAGGCTTGGCAGTGGCTGTGCTCCCTCCCCAAACCTGAGCCAGCAGGCTCAGGTCCCTGTTCCCCACCTTCCACTAAAGGTTTAGGAGCTTCCCCTGCTGTCAGTCACGCTGCTCCATCATCCCTGTCTACATCTTTATGAATATCCCCATCATTCATTGCTCTCCGGTCACCCAGTCACTCTTTTAATTGAACGACTTTCCTGGCAGTGTGCCAGCCTGCCGCCTGCTCACCTCCTAGCTCACCCTCACTCTCTCCTTTCCAGCCACACTGTCCTCCTTTCTGCTTCTCACACCCATCAGGCCTGTTTCTGCCTCGGGGCCTTTGCATTTACTGTTACCTCTGTCCAGAAAGCTCTTCACTCAGCCACCTGGCTACCTCCTTCATCTCCCTCAGGTCCTTTCTCAAATGTCACTTCTCATTGCAGCCTTATCTGGACATCTTATCTAAAACGTTTGTCCCCCCCCCAACAGACCCACACTCCCTTTATCTTCTTTGCCTTATTCTGTCCTTAGCAACTGTCACTCTCAACGTGCCAGATAGTTTGCTTAGTGTTTGCCTTGCTGTCAGCTTACTCCTTCTGGAATGAAAGCTCCTCTGGGGCTGGGATCTTCCCTTGCTGTGTTTACTCCTATACTTCCAGGGCGTGGAAAAACATCTGCTGTGTAAGTGCTTACTCAATATTTGTTCAATGAATGTGCAAATTAGTTCTTTTCACAGGTGGACAAACCAAGGCCCAGGGAAGGAAAGTGACTCACACAGGGGTTCATAGTAAAGAGTCAGCTGGTGATGAGATCTCTAGTGCCATCTCCTGGTTCAGAGCCAGTCCCCAGCTCCAGGAAGTCTTGTGTTTATTTGGATGCCTCTTGCTCAGTAGCCCACTGTCCGGAGACAGGATTCTGTGCTGGAGGCCTAGGAGGCTCAGAATCCTGAACAGGAAGCAGGGAAGTAGTCGACACTGCTTTGGCGCTGCCAATGGGGCAAGGAGAATAAATAAACAAACCTCAGCCTGAACCGTGCAGGCTCTAACCTTTGAGGAAATGGTCCCCAAGCTGGAAACGGCTTCCTGTACCATGGAGCTGCCATGACGCCCTGCCCAGGGTGCTGACCGATGCCTCTGTCCTAAGGTCCAGGGGCTCAGTTCCTTCCTGCTCTGTGCTCCCGGCAGTGCCGTGTCCTGGCATAGCGCTGCTCGTGAGAGGAGTCCTGGGATGGGTGACTCACTGAGCTTTTCATTCATTTGATCATCCTACAAGTATTGCTCAAGCATCCCTTATGAGTGAGAATTGTGCTCTCTCTGGGGAAACAGTCAAGACCAAGACAGACGATTGCCTGTCCTCAGAGTCCTCCTCATCAAGCCAGGACCTGGGAAGGGTCAGGTGCTCGGGGGACACTTAGCAGAGAACCCGCCCAGTCTGTGGCTCAGGGCAGACCTCCTGAAGGAAAGAGCCTCTTCTGCCAGGTGCGAAGGAAAGGGAGTGTGAACTGGTGGTGGAGAGAGGGTTCCAGAGAGGACACATAGATGGACCTGGGACCAAGGATCTACCAGACTGGACAGAGAGTAACAATAGAGCAGGAAGGCTCTCTACTAGGAGAGGCTACCTTGGGAAAGGTGACCTCTTCTCTTTTCACATATGTCGGCTCTCACAGTGCTTCATGGCTAAGGTTCTAACACCCCTCCTCCTTCCCAGCTGGCCACTCAGAATCTGGGCCTAAGATTGATCCTATTTGCCTGTGTACGTTTGTCTGTCCAACCAATGGCTGCATGGGGGTGGCTTAGCCTGTTGGCCCCAGGGATAGCAGAAGAGAACCCAGGACCTGCCAGCTGGACCTGAGTTTGAATACCAGCTCCAGTTGTTCAAAGTGACAACTGGCCTTGTGCAAAATGGCTTCACTATCCTTTGTTTCCTTGTTTCCTGTTATTCATATGGAAATAACAATCCTCATCTGAAAGGATTATGGTGTATGGTGGTTTCCTAGCATCCTTACAACAGCCCATATAATCTGGCATGTTCTTGCCTTGGACCTCCACTCTCATCACTCTCCTCCTTGTTGACCTGGCTCCAACCACCCTCGTCTCTGCTTTCAGTATACACAGGGCCTGTGCACCACTAATCTCCATCCCTCCTCACTCTCCACCCCTTTTCGTGCTTTGTTTTCTTTCTGTAACACTGCATTCATTCTCCAAAAAAACAGAATCAATAGAATGTGTACATCAATATTTATATCTAAATCTATCTATATATACACATATATACATACATATATACATATATATATACATACACTTGTATGTATATATAAAGAAAGATTTCAAAGAATTGCCATATACCTTATGTAGGTGGTAAATCCAAAATCTGTAGACTAGGCTGGCAGGCTGGAAACCCAGGGAAGAGTTGATGGAGCAGTTCAAGTTCAATTTGAAGGCAGTCTCCTGGTGGAATTTCCCCTTCTTTGACAGAGCTCCAACTTTTTCTATTAAGCCCTTCGACTAATTGGATGAGCCTCACCCACATTATGGAGAAGAATCTGCCTTCCTCAAAATCTAGTGACTTAAATGTCAATCTTATCTTAAAAATACCTTTACAGAAACATCAAAAGAGATGTTTGCCCAAATATCTGGGTACTGTGGCCTAGTCAAGTTGACATATAAAATTAATCATGACAAGTCCAGCTTTTGTCAACTGGGCAACTATGCACATTTCCTTAAACTATATTCAGTCTCCAAATACAGATGATATGTGGCTATAGCTGCACCTACCATGATGCAAGTCTACTGCATACTAACCAAAAGTGCACCTGCTCCTTTCTCCCGAAGAGTACGCAAAGTCCGTGGATAGTGTGTATTTTTCTTCTGGATATCCTATAACTTAAATACTAGGATGTAAAGTTAACAATACTTAAATACTGCGATATAAAGTCAATATATCTTATGTTACATGATAAGAGGATAAGAGAGAGTAGAAAGAAAAGATATTTCAGACAGATACACACACACTCACACATCCACACATACACAGACACATCTGTAACAAAATAAAGAGTAATACTCATGATAATTACAGTCCTTGCTTTTCTAACTGGTCATGTGATTGTAGCTGGTGTTTATAACTATATTCTTTTTCTACTACCCATTCTGAATTCCCATTGCCTTCAGTAACAACATCAACTGGTCATGGATCTTTGCTTGGTGGGTTGACCCATGCCTTCATTCCTAAATATTGGGTGGGTCTAATTTTCCATTGACTTCAATCCCAAGGTGTGGTAATACTAAGAGCCACCCTAACAGACATCCTGTACTGCAGACATACTCTTCCTCACCTCCCTTGGAGTTGTAATCCAACTGCCTCTTGGTAGTCAGGATCAAACATCCCAACCAGCACAGTAACCCTTCCCCCTTCTTGGACTACTGGCTGTGAGGCAGGAGGCATCCACTGTGGCTAGTTGGGTGACAGTTCTAACTTCCAGTTCAATGGAATCGCTGTAGTGTCCCCATCATGCTGTATGTTAATATTTTTCACTAATAATTTCATTCTGTTTGCCCCTCTAGCAAGTAGGCTTTGTTCAGAGCAATGATTTTTGTCTGTTTTGTCCCTGGCTAACTCCTCAGCACCTAAAACAGAGCCTGGCAC
Organism: Perodicticus potto; assembly: GCA_963574655.1. Taxonomy (NCBI): domain Eukaryota; kingdom Metazoa; phylum Chordata; class Mammalia; order Primates; family Lorisidae; genus Perodicticus; species Perodicticus potto. The sequence continues at coordinate 10,458 of CAUYRH010104611.1, forward strand.
ACAGTAGGTGCTCAGGAAGCATGGCTTAGTGGATTGCAGTCTTTGCTGTGATTTCCTCTGGCTTTCAGGGGCCTCCAGCCTAAGAGCCAGGCCAGTCTCAATGAGCCCTGGGCCCAGACCTCCATGACAAAGGGGGTCCTGCTGGCTTCTCACAGTGCCACTGCTCGGCCATTGAATGAACACAGACCTTGGTGTTCACCTTGCCAGCCTATCTAGGACTGTTTACTAGACAGCTCTAGAACAATAAACTTGTCCCCACCTTCCTGGCGCCTGCCTTACTCTATCCAGGCCTGCACTCAACAGATGCCTCAGGCCACCTTCTGCCCTACAAGCCCTGGTGAGGAAGGCCACCTGGGATACTCGGGAGCTCTTGGTGACTGGACCCCCACATGGCAAAGGTGGGGGTGGAGATGGCAGGCGCTAGCCTTCGCCCAGTGTTTGTTATTCCATGTCAGAGCCTTATCATAAACATTATCCCAGAGTAGGTCACTGAAGCTACGTGCAGTAAAGGTTTGTTATTCTAAGGTGGCCAGGAGCAGAAAGCATCCAGCCCAGGAATCTGAGCAGCTCCAGGCTTGGGAATTCAGGGTGGATGAGAGGGAGGCAGAGGCAGGGTCAGACACTTCATGATACAGCCTGTTTGCTTACCACACTCACTGTGATGGCATTGCCTCTAAAATGAGTTTGCTGTGAGCTATGATGCCACAGCACTCTACCCAGGGCAATGGAGTAAGACTGTCTTTAAAAAAAAAAAAAAAGAGCTCTGAACACATGCAATATAAGTCTAATTAATCTGCAGTCTCAGCGTCCTATGGAGAAGTAGCTGAAAGTAAACATTTTGGGTTTTTTGGTTTCTGGTTTTCTTCTGATTCTATTCTGGTCCCTAGGACCCAGAGCCCTTTGTTGTTGTTTTTTCATTCCTTTTTATATATCAGATTAATATGAGGGTACAAACCATTAGGTTATATAACTTACATGAGGTGACAGGTAGAACCCAGAGTCATAGCTGTGTCCTACACCCAGGAAGTGTGCCACATCTCATGCATTGTGCCCACTGGGTGGAAGCTACTGAACCCCCTCTCCTCTTCTCCGCTTCTTGAGTTAAATTGACATTTTCTGTTGTGTGGACCTGTGATTCTCAATCTCCTAGTTTCCAATTGGCATTGAGTACACATGATGCTTTTGTTTTACCAGTCTTGCGATACTATGTGTAGGAGAATGATCTCCAAATCTAGTAAACGTTTGTTGAGTGAATGAATGTAACTCCCCTCTGTTGGAATCAGCAAGAATGTCTGTGGAAGAGACATATTCTACTGAAGTCCTGGTTACGGGAGCCTGGTCTAGGTGCCAGGGTGATGTAATTTCAAACTGCAGTTCTGTCCTTTACCAGCTATGTGGTCTTGTCCCCGTCACTCCCCTTTACTCTTGGCTTCCTAACTGTGATTAAGGCACCATTCCTGCTGGCTGTCTCCTGGAGAGAGAGCAGGGAGGCCTCAGTGGGCAGTGGTTAGCTAAGAGCACACATTCCAGGGCTGGCCCAAATGCCTATTTAACCCGTCTCCAGCTTTAGCACCTTTGGCAATGTACTTAATGCGCCTTTCTTTTTTTTTTGAATCTATGAAGTGTAGCTAATAATAGACTTAACTCAGAGTTGCTATAAAGATTAAATAAAGTAACATGATCTTAGAAATAGAAAGTTCCTGACACATAGTAAGTGCACAGTAAACATAGTAATCCTAGTAATGAATGGATGAAGACTGCTATAAAGTGCAGAGTGTGGGCATGGGGGGTGGGAGGTAGAGGGGAAAGAGCTCATGACCCAGGGTCAGCTTCCTTCCTGAATGTCTGCTATTGGGGATATTGGGATTCAGTGAATGGGAGGCATGGAACAGGACAACTCTGTGGGATGTGTGTCCCTACAGGATCTAGGCACAGGGGTTTGTAGGAGGCACCAAACCCACCTAATTGGTGGAAGTCAGGGGTGACAGGCTTAGGTTTCAGCCCTGTCCCCACCCAACTCCTACTGGGGCATGGAGGAATGCCTCTTAAATGATCTGGCCTCAATTTTATATCTTAGTAATAGACTATTTATAACAGACTTATTAGGAACAGGCTAACAATAAATATTCCTTGGATCTTTCTGGCTATTTTACAAAGCTTCAAAAAGAAAATGGGTGTGGCAAGGCGTGTGGATGAATGTAGCCGTTGCCTGTGGACATCCGGAAATCCAGGCTTGTGGTCCAGGACGCTGGACAGGGTCCAGGGCTAAGTCAGGAGGCTTGAAGTTGAGCCCACTCTGCCCCCAGCTCACTGTTTTGCCATGGACAAGGCTCATCCTGCCTGCTCGGGACTCTTGTTTCCTCTTTTATATGATAAGGGCATGGGACCAGTGGTTCTCAAACAGGGGTCCAGGGTACCTATGCATTCCACAGAAAGGCCTTAGGAGTGAGTTCCTGTTGCAGGAGGACATTGAGCTGGCAGGAGTTCAGGCTCCAGCCCGTGTCCCTTATATCAACCAGGGAAGTTTCCATTTTTATCTGCTTCACATTTTGAGTTCCAAGTAAGATTTCTTTAAAAAATAACAACACAAAGAAAGGATTCCATAGGCTATAAAAGGCCTGAAAAGCCTCTGGACCAGATGACCCCTAGGGGCCCTCCCAGCTCCAATCTGGGAGGATTTGGGTTTATTTTCTTGTAAGTTTTATTTAACAAACACCCAGCACTTTCTATATGCCAGGACCATTCATAGTCCCCTACAGATTGTAACATACTTAATTCTCTAGAAAGCTTCCAAGCTCTGTGAGGGCCACATGATTGCAGAAGTGACCCCATGAGCTAAGCAAGGTCCAGGGCAGCCATTCCCACTCCCCCAGCCGGGTCTTATGGGTGTCTGGGCTGATGACCTCATCACAGGTCCAGTGGTGCCTTGGCCAGGCTGACTCTGAGAAGCAGTGGGGCAGGTGTGTGCAGCATCTAGGTGTGGTCATGGAAAGTCTGTGTGTGCCCTGCCCCTAGAGCGGAAAGTTGATCACCTCGACACGGACACTTTCATCTGAGGCATGTCTCGTGTGGGAGGGAGGGCCTGTTGCCTTAGCAATGTGCACACCAACAGGGCCACTGCCTCCTGTGATCCATCCCCAGCCACCATGCTGCCATCGACACCCCACACCAGATGGCTGCAGATCAGATTTCAGTGGTGGCGGCCAGAGCCTAGAGGCCTGGAAAAGGCCTAGAGGTGGAGGGGGGGGGCTCTGACCTCATCTTCAGCCAGCTCATTAGGGGAGCAGCCTGGGCTGCTACATCCAGCCCAATCCAGCTCTTGTGCCCAGCCATTAACAAATGTGAGAGGCAGTGGAGGTGATCTCATGAGCCGTGCTACCTTTGTCTATTTTGGCCAGGCTGTGTGTATCTATTTCGTGAGCTTTCTTGCTCAAGATGATGTGTTCTTGAATCCAAGTGACTATTGCCACTGGGTAGGAACTTCTGCCGTGTGGTGGTTAGTGGCATGCCTCAAAACGCAGTGTGCCAAAGCTTTAGCAGCTAGTCTTAAAGGCTTAATGAGCAGCCTATGAAGGTGCTCAAAGAAATAAAGAAAAGATGAGGTGATGCCCTCGCTTTCCCAGGCACAGTGCTGAGTGCTGCAGATTGAAAAATGAGTAACACACAATTCCTGTCTTCAAGATGTCCATAGCCTAAGGGGGGAGGCTGACAACTAAACATCAATTACAATCTAACGTTCACACTGTGCTGTATCAATTATCTATTGGCACGTTGTGCTGTTGTGCTGGGCCGAGTTGTGGGTAAGCTCTGTTTATCTTGGCTGGGTTTGTTCACATGTCTGAGATTTGGCTGACTGTTGGCTGGTCTTGGTCTAGGATGGCCATGGGGGGACAGCTCTGCTTTACATATCTCTCACCTCCAGCAGGCTGGCCTGGGTTGTTCTCAGGGCAACGGCAGAGGTGCCTTCATCTATAATGGCTGCCAGTATCCCACTAGCCAAAGCAAGTCAGCATCCCACTAACCAAAGCAAGTCCACCATCAGAATGGGAAGGAGCTACAAAGTTCCACGGCAAAGGGCATGAATACTCAGAGATGTTAGGGTTTGGAACCAGTAATCTGTCAGTCTACCACCCACAGAGACCATGGGAGCCCTAGGGAGGGGCCTCACCCAGCCCCCAAGTGGTCAGAGGAGCTTCCTGGGGGAGACAGCTGATCAGAGTCTTGACAGCCACGTCTGAGGCTGCAAATGGAGAACAGAGGGGTCTGGACTTTCCATGTATCTGGAATAGCATATCCAGAGCGACAGAGGAGAAAGAGTATTATGTTTGAAGAATGCTGTTGGCCCCTGTGCCTCCAAATACTAAGAAATGGTATGTTAGTATTTGGAGGCACAGGGGCCAACAAAGAAATGAAGTTATTGACAATAGCAGGGTCTAGGTCTTGGAGGTGATGCCTTAGAGGTGTCACTGAAGAGGTAGCCCCTTAGCCTGCAGGCAGGAAGGACCTGTGAAAGTTTTGAGCAAAAAAATAGAGCAGGGGTTATGTTTTTACAAGCTGACCATGGCAGAAGCAGCAGGGCAGGTGTGTGCAGCCACTGCATGTGGATTAAGTACCTTATAATCTCACTGGGATAGTTGGGAGGGGCAAGGGTCTGCAGAAAGGTGGCAGGGACCATTGCAGAGGACCCAGAGAAGCGTGGGCCTTAATCAGGTGGGAGAAGAGGTGGAGGTCTTATTGTCCAAGACGTTGTGGCAACAGGATAAGCAGGACCTGCAGGCTGAGAGCGAGGCTGAGGAAACAGTAGGACAGGTGGCCTAGGACTGCCTCCTAACATTTTGCACAGGAATTGCAAGTTTTTCTCTGTATCTCTGCTAAATAGCCCAAACTATGGCAAGGGTCCTCTCTTCTCTTGGCCAAAGGAGTCTAGGCTATTTAGTCACATGAAACTAGCTCCCATCCCAGCTATATGGATTGAGCAAAAAATCCCCTCCCCCTCACCATGCCTCAGCATCCCCATCCAGAAAGTGGACACCACACTAGATGATCTCTCAGGTCCCCAACATCTCGGCAGGCTGTGTTCCATTTGAGTCGTGATCCTCAAAAGCCAAAGGCAGTCAGGCTGCTTATGAAATGCCCCGGGAGACTGTTAAAATACAGAGATCCTGATCCCAGAGGGTAGGGCCTGTGCATCTGACTGTTTGTGTAGCATTCCCAGTGATCCTGATGCCTGGCAGATCTGGCTGGCCAGCTGTGTCCCCAGGGCCAGGCACGGTGACCCAGAGGACAGAGGAGCCTGAGGATACCCATAATAAATTTGAGTATGGATCTAACTCTGAGGATCCCAGGTCCTCTGGCTTTTTCCAGGGCCAGGAAGGCTTCTGGAGAAGGTGACCTTTAGGGTGGGCTTTTTGTGTGTTCTTGTTCATCTGCTCATTTTGCTTTGCTGAGATTTGCTGCTGACCACAAAGCTAGTTCGTGCTCACCCAAGAGCCGCTCTAAGCGCAGGAACTTAAAATAGTCAAAAGAAAATCCCGTCTTTCCAAAACCCAGACACAAGCAGAGTTCTCATTGTGTCATTAATAAGCTGTTGAGACCCAGAGTGCCATGGGGGACCTCTGTGTGCAGAGGGCTGGAGGTGACAGCAGGCAGAACGTGTTCAGAGGCCAGCGTGTCAGGACGGGAAAGGTGGAAACAAGTAGCCTGAGCCAGCCGGGGCCGTCCCCACACACCTTCTCTGTTTCAGGCCTGTTGCCCCAAGTCCAGAAGGAGGAGGGCTGGTCCTGGAGCTCAGCCAGGGTCCCTGAGCGCAGCCCTCACGCCTCTGTCTTTCCTTGGCCCAGGTGCTGTTCGCCCTGAACCAGACCTTGCTGCAGCACGAGAGCGTGCGGGCGGGGAGCCTGCAGGCACCCTACACCACAGAGGACCTCATCAAGCACTACAACTGCGGGGACCTCAACGCCGTCATCTTCAACCACGACACGTCCCAGGTGAGGCTTTCTCCTCCAGCCCAGAGAGCCTGTGGGTCAGCAGCTCCAAAGACCTTAAGCCAGGCCCCTATGAACCCAACTGGCATTTCCTGGATACCTACTGTGTGGGAGGGCACGGACAGTCTTCTTTCAAACCATGGTCAGCAGGAGTTTCCACTCAGATGGGAAAACTGAGGCTCAAGAACGGAAGACACTTTCCTGTGGCCACACGACTTAACTAGTTGTTGAGTTATCGAGTTATTAAGAGCAGCAACTTGAGCCGGGCCTGTGTGGCTTTATCTTCAGGGACCTCATCCTGAAAGATCAGGAAAGCCGCCGAGAAGTTCAGTTCACTGTCTGGGGAAATTTATGCCCAGGGAAAGAAAAGCCCATATTTACTCAGAACTTAGACTTGAGTCCCATCCAGGACATCCTGTTTTGGTTCAAGTTCTAGAGGAAAGATGACTACTCGGCTGGTCAGACAGTGAGTAGGACATATCTGAGGGGCTGTGTGGCTCACCCCTGCTCAGACTCCACATACTACCTATCACTCTCAGGGTAAATTCCAGCATACTTCTCTAGCATTCAAGGCCTTCAGGGCAACCCAAATCATCCGTCCGACAAACCTTGTTGCTGACCTGTGGAACTTGGCAGCCGCCCTGATGTCCTTCCAAACATCTGCGCCTTTGTTCCGGCCCCACCCTCCTCCAGGGCTCCTTTCCCTTGGCCATGGTTAAATGTCACCTCCTCTAAGAAACCTTCCAGATTCCCTGGTTGGAGTTCAGTTTTTTCCCATTCACCTCCAGACCCCTGTGCCTACTCAGTCATGGGGCTAGAATATCATTCATCCAAGGAAGCAGTGGAACCAGGCAGAGCAGGACACTGCATGCGCTCCTCGTTTTTCTCTGATGGAAAGCCAGAGTCTCTGCACGGTCCCACTTGGCCCCTATTCCCTGCACCCATCCTTCTTCTCTCCCCTCCACCCTGCATGGGCCTCCTTGCCCCTGTGAACCTGCCTTGCAGGCCTCTGCCTTTGTGCTGGCCATTCTCTCCTCCCAAGGCTCTTCCCAGGTATCCCCATGGCTCACTCCCTCTCTGCCCTAACAGTCACCTCTCACCGTCTCTGCCCAGAGGCGCAGCCTGGCCCCACACCCACACTCCCACCCACCCTCTATTATGCTGAGCTTTCCCATGGCTTCTGTGGTCTCTTAACTTACCATCCACTTGGTGCACTGATGACTGACTATGCACCATCTTCTCTTCCTCCCTGGAACAGAAGTTTCATGGGGGCAGGGATCTGTTGTATTTGTTGGTATACCCCAACTGGCTAGAGAGTCCTGGGCTCAGGGTGGGACTCAGTAAATATTTACTGACTGAATGAATGAAATAGTTTCTAATGCTAGATAGACAGGTATGAAAAGGGATCCAGTAAGGAGCAGGAAAGAGCTGCACTTGAGAGCCTCACAGTCCCACTAGGGCTGGGGGGATTCAAGGAGTAATCTTCCCAAAGTTGGTCCCTGCTGTGTGGGAGCATGGAGGATGCAGTTGGAGCCTGTGGCAGGAATAGCTAATTTAGATGGGCCTGGAGCTGGAGAAAGAAGGAAAGATTCCTGCAAGGTACACAGTCACGGAAGAAACTGAGTTGGCCACAGACCAGGAGGGAGAAGGTCCCTGCAGAGGAACCACCTGCAGATGAGCCAGAGGCAAGAAAGAACAGGAGAGGGATGTGAGTGGGGTGAGTGTGGGCTGGAGCCAGAGCTTAGCTGGGCTACGGGGCTGGCCGGTGTTCTGTCTGTGGTGGCCATGAGCTCCTGAGAGCAGGGAGTGCTGCCCATCCCCTGGTCCCCACTGCCCAGCTCAGGCTGGCATGGAGCATGTGTCACAGAGCAGCTGCTGCATCAGCAAACATAGACTTGTGTTGTGCTTGGTGCTGTGTAGAGGGAAAGAAGAGAGGATGGGAGACCTTGTGACAATGCAGGAGGCTCAGGACTCCGAGAGCTCTGACTCGGTGGTGGGGGATAGAAAACCTTGACACCAAGGGGCTCCTAGGAATCTGGCTTCTAAGCCCCACTTATCATCTGCTGGGGAAAGGTCTGTGAGTCCCAAAGCAGCCAGAGTTCTGTGGCAGAGAGTGCCCTGGTCACTACTCAGGATGGCCTGGCTGTGACATGCCCAGGTTGGGGGCAGGGGTGTGCAGGACAAAGCCCTGGCCAGGCTGTGGCTGATCCTAGACTTGGAAAGAGAGGCATGAGGTGGCCTCAGGGAAAGGCAAGCTCAGATTGTCTTTGAATTTGTGACCGGACCGCTGATTATTTTTTTCTCATTTTTTTTTTTATTTTTTCAAATTTATATGAGGGTACAATTTTTAGGTTACATTGTTCTCACTTCTAGGGTAAACTTCCATTTGTAGAAGAGCCCCTCACCCACAGGGTGTGTTATACACCCTCACAGTGTGCACATTAGGTGAGACCCCACCTCATGCCCTCCCTCCTCCTGCCAAATATCCTTCCCCTCCCCCCTCCTGCTTCCCTCTACCCCCGAACTGAACTGTATTAGTGTTTTATTGTTCTTATGAGCATGTAATTGTTTATATGTTGATTTAATATTAGTATGGAGTACATGGGATATTTATTTTTCCATTCTTTCCATGTATTTCAACTCCATCCAGGTAAATGTAAAAGATATAAATACCACTGATTTTTTCCTGGTGAGTAGAATTGCCTTGAAGGTCTCCTGACAGTTCTTGTACTTGAAGTAGAACAGAGGACTGGGTGGATTGGGCCACCTGGATTAGAAGAGCAGCTCATGCCACACCCAGGGGTACACAAGCAGAATCCAGCCCCTCTGGGCCCCTTGGGAGGGGTGAGCAACTCTGGCTTCAGATATGGAAAAGCTTAGTGTCAGAGTAGCAAGGTTAAATCCAGTGCCCACAGGGACGTGGCTGAGGTGGAGTAGTGTCTGTAGCTGGAGGCTATAAGGCCACAGTCACTCTGTCTGTAGTCAGGGAGGGCTTCATGGAGAAGGTGATTTGGAAACCAGGCTGAGAGTAGAGTCCACCAGCTGGGAAAGGGGGCAATGTTGGTGGAGAGCCTGTAGAAAAGGCTTGCTGAGCAGAGCACGGGCCACACAGGGGGAGAGCACCTGGGAGGGCTGGAAACCCTGGATAGCTCAAGTGGAGAGTGGTATGGTCAGAGGGCTGTCTCTGGATGCAGTGTAGAGGGTGATAGTGAGGCCTCTGGAGACCAAGGTGGGATGGGGGCAGGGGCCAAGATGCATCTCAATTTTTTCCATCTGCCTCTGACCCCACCATTCCTACCTTCACAAATGGCCCTGGCCTCTGCAGCCCCCAGGCCACTGGCACTGTTAGTGCCCAGCATCGGCAAGGTAATCCCAGGCCCTGCTCCAGGAAGCCTGACCTGAGCCCCAGCCTGCCTTCAGTGTATCGTCCACACTCAGATACTTTTGAGAGTGAAAGACCAAATACAATTCAGGGTAAATGAGTAATAGGCATGAGACAATCTCCTCTAGCCACAGACCTGGGCTGTCCTGGACAAACCAAAGCATGGGACCTTGGGGCCCACTTACTCCTCATTGCCCTCTCAAAGCACGTACCCATGGTTTCTCATGGGCAGGCTGTGAGCCTCATTGAGATAGCAGACCCAGTCTGAGGGTGCCCCACAGACCCCTGTCTGACACAGGATGAGACCTCTGGAAGTTCTCAGAGGGTATCTGTTGGATAGATGGGGTATAGGGAAGGGTGTGGCCATTGAAGTCAGTGGCATCGGCAGACCTGACCACTTGACTGTCAAACCTGACCCAGTCCTGGTCATGGGCTGGGGAGAGTCTACACTGATGTCACCCCATGGCCCTATCCCAACCCTGTCCAACCTATCTCCTCGTCACCCTATCCCAGGGGACCTTATGTGTCCTCTTTAAAATGTTATTGTGCGTACTGCACTTTAACTTGTCAGGAAGATTTAAGGCCCCTGACAAGTCTAATGATATCATTAATTTGCTTCCATCCCTGCCCTGACCAAAACCCAGGCCCCATCCTTGGCATGGAGCCAGCCAAGGCCATCAGCATGGAACACGCAGAGTACATGGGCCAGCACTGGGCAGCCCAGGGAACCTGAGTGTCTCCAGCCTGACACCTTCATAACTTTGAAATTTAAGTTTTGAGTTCTTGTTTTTGTTAATTTTTTTTTTTTTTTTTTTTGGCTCCCTGAAGAACGAGTTTATATTTGTGGTCAAGAAGTATAGGAGAAAGGGCTAAGCATCTCCACAGGTCCCAGGGAGCCTGGGAAGGAGGAGGGAAGAAGAATGCTGTCTTCATGGCTCCGATGGTTCTGAAAGCCATCTATTTGTCATCCCTGTTGCTACTGCTTGCCAAGGCCACCCTTTACCGGCAGCCCCTGACATCACAGGGCAAAGGTGACCAAACCAGCTCCATGCCCAGACTAGTCGTATAATACCTGACATTGATTCAAGACTTCCTTTGTGCCATGCACCGTGCCAAGCACTTTCCAGAACTCATCTAATTTAGTCCCTACAACAGTGTATATTCCCCCCTGCCAATATTAGCAGTGTATATTGTCAATTTAGAAATTGAGTCTCTGAGAGGCCGCTCAGCTAGTAAGAAGCAAATGAGGGATTCCAACCCAAACTGTCCTGGCTGTCTAATGATAGGACCTTCTTCATAACCCTTGTGTCTCTGCTGCCTCTCATTCATCCGTTCACTGACTAAGCAAATATTTATTTGCTGGGGCACCATAGTTTCACATTCTCTCACATATCCAAGGAGCGCTGAGAAGCCTGTGAGGGTCACGTTTCCAGAAATAACCCCTGTGAAACACCACTCAGAAGCCTCTGGTGTTTCCTATAGCTGCACACAGGTTGAGTGTGGCCTGTTTTGTCAGGGCTACTGGTCATCCCTTCCATAGTGAAGGGTGGGGTGAGGACTTCGTTCTCTCATTTATCTATTTGGGCACCAACTCTGCGCCATCCCTGATGGGGGACTAGCATGCTGCTATACACAGCTGTGAGGGTGTGCACTGCACAAGGTTAGGGGACACCAATCATGCCCCACACCTGCTCTAGAAGCCTTGTGGCTGGGCTGCATGACGCTTTGGGGGGCTAAAACCTGCAGGAAACTAGTATCTCATGTCAGGCTCTCCACCTGCCTTGTCCATCAAGTCAGCTAGACCTGGCATCTCATGCTCTGTGCCCAGGTAGGTGAAGATAGAGCAGCAGAAGAGCAGACAGCAGGTGGAAGGTGTCTTGCAAGCAAGAGCTTGGAGACCGGATAACACTGACAGGTTGTGGGGAAAGAGAAGACATAATCTGACTCACTGCCTCAGTTTCCTCAATAACCCCCTGCACACATTGGGAGAGATTGTGCTGGAACACGTGGACTTGTCATCCGATTTGGAAAGACAAAGTATTGGGAATGGTTAAAACACAGGAGGGGCCACTGTGGCCAGGAAGGGAAAGCACAGCTTTATGTTCAGGATTCAAGGAACGTTCACTGGGTTCACTTTCACTTCTTTGTGCCAGGCATTGGGGACCAAGAATGCCGAACTAAGCTCTCTGCTTAGTTCAAGAATTTGTTGATGATGCTGTTCCTGGGCCACAGGGCTGGGTATGGAGTATGGGGTAATGGTGAGGTGCCCATGGCTGAGAAAGCTAGATAGTTCCAAGCCAGGTTGTTGGGAAAGCCATTATCATGGGGGAAGTCCTGGAGTCTTCAAGAAGGGATAGAGGGGTTTGGGTTATGTCCTGGGATACAAAGGAGCCAGGGATGGGGAGATGGTGGAGGCAGCAGATAGTGGCCCAAGCACTGGGAAAACCAAAAAGGGATGGCCCTCTTCTTATCTCTATAGGGTGATGAGGGCTGAAGCAACCCACAACAGCACCCATCACCTCACTTAATCCCCTTATTTAATCCCATCTTACAAGGGAGAAAATAGGCTCAGAGAGTTAAGTAATTTGCCCACCATCAGAATAGGGACTGAAGCCCAGGTCAGCCTAATCCCAGACCCCCTGGCCCTCCTGCTCTGCCAAGCATCTCATCTGACCCCACACACCCTCCTGCTGACTTGAATTCCTGTACATGCGAGGCTGGGCCCAGGGGTGAAGCGAGAGTACTTAGTGAGGTGAGCAACGTCCTAGCCTCCCCAGACCTTGGCATCTAGGAGCTGAGTTTAAACAGAGCAGACACGAACCAGAGCAGTACACGTGGGCGTCTGCAGCTGGGCTCTCATCCTGACTTAGCCACTTCACCAGTTGTGTGACTTTGCACACATCTCTGGATCTTTCCACTCTTGCTTGCTTCATCTATAAACCAGGAACAACAGTGCTCATCTCAAAGAGTTTGGAAATTGATAAGAAGCTTGTAGCCCTCTGTAGGGGCCTCCTAAAGGTAAGTTGCCCGCCCCACCTGGCCCTGCTATGCGTGTTAATCTAAGCTAGGCGTCCTCAAACTTTTTAAATAGGGGCCAATTCACTGTCCCTTAGACTGTTGGAGGGCCAGACTATCATTTAAAAAAAAAAAATGAACAAATTGCTATGGACACTGCACATATCTTATTTTGAAGTAAAAAACAAAACGGGAACAAATACAATTCACACCGAAGCATGTGGTCCGCGGCCGTAGTTTGAGGACCCCTGATCTAAGCCCATCTCCCTCCATAAAGAACTGAAGGCAGCCTCTGCCTTGCCTTTGCAGCTGCCCAACTTCATCAACACCACCCTCCCTCCGCACGAGCAGGTGACGGCCCAAGAGATCGACAGCTACTTCCGCCAGGAGCTCATCTATAAGAGGAACGAGCGCATGGGGAAGAGGGTCATGGCACTTCTGCAGGAGAATGAAGACAAGATCTGCTTCTTTGCCTTCGGAGCAGGTTTGGGCCTTAGCAGGGAAGGGATAGTTTGCAGAATCCTGGGAGATTTACTGGCCCCTCCCTGACCTCTACTTCACCAAGAGAAAAATTAGGCCCCAGAATAGAGCAAGAAAAGCCATTCTCTGCTTTTGGTCAAAAGTTCTTTCATAATGGTCCCTCTGGTGAAGGGAAATGACCCCTGCCAAGGCCAAGATAGCTTCTGTGGCCCCTTCATGCCCCAGGCAGTCACATGAGAGCCTAGAACTGAAGCCAACTCTCACTGGTCAGCCCAGCAAAGCCAGGGCCAAGGCTGTGAGGACCATGTGGCCCAGTGGGGAGACAGTCCTGGCTCCAGACCCCAGTCCAGCCACATCACCTTGGCTGGCACCTTCTTGAAGGCTCACTTCTGTCTTCTGTAAGTGAGCAGTGACAGCAGTAACTATTTGATGAACTGAAAATATCTACCTTATAGAATTGTCATAAAGATTAGAGATAACATTTAAATAACCCGCTACATAGTAGGAACTCAAAATTGCAGCTATGATCGTCACTCTCATCACACCACAGAGTGGAACCATACACTCGACACTTTCTTCTGGGGACTTGGCCTCTTCATGCAATGCAGAGACCAGATGTTCAGGGGCAAGACTCACCGGGCATCTCCCTCCCCATTCCTTCTCCTGTCATTTTCCTCTTCTCCCTCACTCTTTCTTCCCTTCTCTGTGGCTGTCCCTGCTGGGGACAGCAGTGTCTATGTTGGCATCAGGATATTGTTTTGCTTCCTTTAATAGTCAGTTTTTGCTCAGTAGCTTACAGCGACAACGTTTATTTCTTGTTCATGTTCCTTGCCAAAATCTGCCTCTTTCTTTATGAGAAGAACTAAGTGAGACGGCTCAGGATGGCTGTCTGGGTCTGGCATTGCACTCACAGCTGCCACCCCAGCTCTGTCCTCCCCTGCCCGTCACCCATGCACCACCCTCCAGGGCGACAGTCAGTCTAACCCACAGAGGCCCTTGTGAACACCCTGATTTCGTAATGAAGTATGTCCACAGTTTGAGGTCTGTCCCTCCCACTCCCATTCAGCCAGATGCCTCAAGGGCAAGAGCCAGGGGTCCATCTATCCAGACCTCTCTTCCTTCCTCTGCAAACTCAGCACAGTAGAGGCCCCTGAAAAGGACTCAGAATGGATGCAGGCCCTCTGTAGCCAGTGCTGTGTTGTGGCCTGTAGTGGCCTCTGACAAGGCCCTTACCCTCTCGTAGACTCAGTTTACTCATCTGAACAAAAAGGGCCAAGTAGGATTACAGGATCCATTCAGCCACAGGTTTCAGAGACGGGGGTGCATTCCTGTAGGGGTGTCCAGAGGCGCTTCCTAGAGGGAGCAGCAGGAACTGGACTTTGACTGACCAGACTTTAAGTCACTCTCCAGCTGTGGGACAACTGCTGGAAGATGGCATGTGTCAGGACAGCTTGAGGATGTGCGTAGCTTGGGAACTGCTCCCACTGCTCCCTCTCACTTTCACTCACCTTCCAGTCACCTCCTCAGCCCTCCTTCCTGTGGGCATCTGGGCAGCATCCTGCCCTGGAACAGTCAAATGGAGAGCCAGTCTCAGTCAGCCACCCCCAGGCTCCTCCCTGGGCCTAGGAGGAGCCCCCAGGGGTGCCATCGTTGGAGGAGGCCATTGAGGGAACCAGCATTCCACATGCCCCACCTGAGTGGTTGGGCCTCCCTGCCACACCAGTCCCAGAGCCCAGGACCAACATCATCCTGGGCCAAGCAGGCAGCCTTGAAAACTGGCCTCCTTTTCCTAAAACCCCAAGTCTGTGGGGGCACAAATAACCACTCAAGCATCAGGCTCACAGACATCGTGCTCAACTCCTATTTCCCATCTCCGAAATTTAGTCAGTACCTGGTCGGTCCTATTGACAGGTCACCAGAAAGACCTCACAGCTATCCACTTTATCCATCCCCAATGCCATTATCTCCACCTAAGCCAGCAGCAGCTCTGGCCTCCTTTCCTGGCCTCCTCTCAGCTGGCAAGCTTGTTAGGATAGGCTGGCAGTAAAGTCAGGGCAAAGTGACTTGGCTGTCCCAGACCCGCTCTCAGGCCTGGAACCACATGCAAATCTTCCTGGAAGCTGCCACTTCTGGCTCAGCCAGCCCGGAACATATAGCCCAACCGTACAACAGATCTCTCAACCCGAGAATTTCAAAGCTGGACAGAGCCTCTAGGCTCAAGCCTGCCCCCCTCCTCATAGCTATGGGCAAACTGATGTCCACAGAGGGCAGGGACATGGGCAAAGCTCATGGCAGGTCTGGGACAGAGTCAGGACTGGACCCCCAGGCCCTGCAGCTGTCATCCAGGGGCTCTATTTTTGGGTACGGGACATTGAGCCACCTGAGCCGGCCCATTACAGAGTCAGCATACTGGCATGGACAGCATCCACATGAAATCTGGGGTGAGAAAAGTCTACCCCGGCCTTGTTACATTCCTATGGTCATGTTGTTGCCCACATCCGGTAACAGGCTGCAGGATTTATGTGCAGGGCTGGGGCCCAGGACCCCCTCAGTGGAGTGTGACCTGCATACATGCCACCTCTGCTCTTCACCTGCAGTTCCATCTCAGGGTCCTCCTGGACTGCTGGGCGGTCGGGGCCTTGGGACTCTGTGGGACTCTGATTGCTCATGCCCTGCCAGGACCCCCAAGGCTGTGGGTAGGAGGAAGGGTCTGCACTTCCCCCAGGCACATGTCTGCTCACTCAGAGTTCTCTCAGATCCAAAGTCCATGGATGTCTCCGGGAAATACCTTAGGATACAGAGGGACCATATAAGACTCTCAGCCACTTCCAGACCAGCTTTCTGGATGTCCAAGCCAGGACCCTGCCGAAGTTCTGGCCAGTGGATGGCCCTAGGCTCTGTGGCTCTGAAGCTCTAAAAGGGCCTCACACACAGAGGAAAGAGACTGAACCTCCGCCTGCCTGGCTCTGCCAGTGCTTATCATGACCCACCCCCACCCATCCCAGCCCTAGAATCCTATCCTAAGAGCCCACAAGGACAGACTAGGGTTCCCAGAACTGGCCCTGCCTCTGTCCTGCTCTGAGGGTAAGAGCTGTGGAGTTGGGAGGCCTGGATGTAAAACTGAGGCCCCGCCACTGTCAGCTAAGACCCTTGGAAAGCCATTTTGCCTCCAGGGGCCTCAGTCCCTGATCTGTAAAATGGGGATAATACACCTCCTCTTAGGATTGTGCTGGGAACAGTCATTTTAGATCAGAGTTCAAATGCTCTACTGTGCTAGAGGGATTCTTATCCTAAAACCCTGGCTATGTGCCAACCTCCGTTGCAGCCTCTCTGATTATGTTATCTCTGATCTTCACAATAACACCATAAGGTTGATTCCATTATCCTCATTTTGCAGATGAAAACCAAGCATGTATGGCTTCCTCAAGACCATGTAGGCAGACCTTTGACATGAACCCTGGCCTCTTGGATCCCAGTTCTGCACATGATGCCCTTGCTGTATACATTCAGAAATACTGATGAGTCTGTAGAAACAAGAGTCTGTTTAGCTGGCACATCTCCAAAAGAATGCTCTTAGCGTCTGTGACATTCCCACAATGTGGCGCTGTGTGACCTCTTCTGGAGGTTACTCTGCTGGTTCAGGGCAGATGGGGTGCAGGCGTGTGTGACAGCTCTGTGCAGGCCTGGGTGGTGTTGAGGGTCCCAGATGAAATCTCTACCTCTCTGGAGGTGGCCAATTCAAGCCCAGGCATTCTGGAAGGAGGCAGGTTGCTTCCAGGGAGGGGTGTGTCAGCCCCAGGGGAGAGGAGGGCTGTTGCCCAACTGCTAGGCTCATGCAGCTGGACAAATTGAGCCTGAAGGGGCCCCCAGGGTCTTCTAGTCTAGTCACTTGCATATACAGGTCCCCAGATTTCCTCTGATCTGCAAATAACTGAGAAAAATAAGTAATTAGGTGGTGAATTTTTTATTAGCTAAATTAATTCAATTTATAGGCTTATATTCTGAAATTGTCCCTTACTTACTGTGTTTGAAATTACAATATCCTTTACATTAAAACAATGATGGTGGGTGGTGCCTGTGGCTTAACGAGTAGGTTGCCAGCCCCATATACCAAGGGTGGCAGGTTCAAACCCAGCGCTGGCCAAACTGCAGCAAGAAAATAGCCAGGCATTGTGGTGGGTGCCTGTAGTCCCAGCTACTTGGTAGGCTGAGGCAAGAGAATCGCCTAAGCCCAGGAGTTGGAGGTTGCAGTATGCTGTGACCTGTGACGCCATGGCACTCTACCACTGGCGATAAAATGAGACTGTCCCTAAAAAAATAATAATAATAAAAAAATAAAACAAATGATGGTTATACAAGGCAGATAGGGATTTTAACATCCTTACTTGTCAAAATAAAAAGCTGGTGACTATACTGCTCTCCCCACCTACCACCTGTTTTTATAAGATGAGAAAGAATTGAGCATGCTTAAAATGTGATGGAAAGAATACACTCTGATGGGTGAGGCTGATGATATTTGAAGGAGAGGGGGGGGAAATGACAAACTGGAGCTTCCAAGAAGGCGGAAAGGTAGTGCTCAGGTGCAGAGTTTATCCTCAGGTAGGGGAGGGCACCCCTCATCTGTAACTGCAGGGAAGCAAGGAGGAGGCAGCAGGTGGGTGATTGGATGGTGGGGAATGGAGCAGATTCCTAACTGATGGCTTCTAATCAGAGCTCCACTGTCTGAAGCGGAGGAGGGAGGGTTCTTGGTTTGAAGGGGGGAGAACATTTAACATAAATGAAAGAGAGAACTGACCAGACAAGGAGTTAAGTGGATTTCATCCATGGCCCAAGTGTGATCAAGTAACAGCAGCTGCCTGGAGCGCATTGGCATAAAGCAGTGGTTCTCAACCTTCCTAATGCCGCAGCCCTTTAATACAGTTCCTGTGGGTCGCAATCCACAGGTTGAGAACCACTGGCGTAAAGGATGATAAAACCACATCAGAGGTCAGCAGAGAAGAGATCCTGACTGATTTGTAACATCTGCTGGAAACCAGCACCAGGGCACAAGCTTGCCACAGTCTGCTCTGTCTGTGCTAGGAACACGGGGGTGCTGACCAACACTGGGGCCCATGAACTTGCCAAGTTGCAGGTCGTAAGATTTTCTCCAGCAACAGTGAGCAGCTAGGGGGCATATACAGAAAGCTGTCCCCCAGGCCTGTGTCCTAATGTTATCCTAGTACCCACCATTCAACAACCATCTCATTTCATGTGAACTATTCAAGGACATGGCCCATACATCTCAAAATTGCCAACACCCAGAAGATGTTCTCTAAAGGCCTACTGGGCCAGATTGCACGGAATGAAATCCATTCCATTCAGTCATATGGAATCTCCTGGGCCCCAGGCCTCACGGGGGGAGGTGTGAGATTTAAGTCCCAGGCACTAGAAGAAAATGATAATTTTATCTCTGGCTCTAGAGAAACAGCCTTTCTCAAGTAGTTTAACTTATTCAGTCATCCAGGAATACTCTAGCATTTTTTTCTTTTTCTGGAATAGATTGAGTTATGTAGGAACTGGAAGAGCTGGGTTGGAGGCATAAGCCATCCTTAGGGGCAGACCAAGTAACTTCTAGAGTCCATTCATTTCAAACTCTGAGAAGCAGAGGTTATCACACATTCCATAATCCTAGTGTGCTGTCATCTGAAAATAATTCTAACCCTGACATTCCAGAATCCCATTATTCTGGGATTGCATGGTTCTGGCTTCCTAACACTCTAGCATCAGCTCATTCTAACATTCTACCATAGTTTTCCCAACCACTCTTAGATTCTTTAGGAGGAGTATGGAGCTAAAACCCTTCTAGGACCTGAAAATTGTTCCGTGTATGGCTTCTTCCACCTGCCCCACAGAAAGCAGAGGTCCAGGCAAACAGCAGGACCTCAGCAGTTAGAAGGCAGGCAGCGTGAGCACTAGAGATGGACGCTGGGTCTCTTACCCCAGAGCTCACACATCCTGCACATGTGGCCCCTAGACCCACTCCAGCTTCTGTCTCCTACTCTAGCTGGAGTGCTGTGGACCCATAATCAGAAACATGCCTGTGGATCTGGAACATAGAAGAAGATTAGTGGTGATGACCCAGACTTGAGAGAAGGGAGAGATAAAAGCCTAACATATCAACAACTGTTCACATTTTTTGTTGTTGTTAATAACAATGGCAGTTGCTCCCTGGACAGTAGACACTAGCCTGCTTGAAGAACACTCATATCCCTCATATGGCACCCACATCCTCAATTCTTGTTGGAGGGAGATAGGGGGGTATTTATTATTCCATTTGGCAGATTGGGTAAATCAAAGTACGGATAGGAAGTCAGGGTGTCAGATCTAGAGTGAAATGATGGTTGCACTGTTCTGGATGGCCAGCCTCTCTGAAAAGAAAAGCATCCATGCTGCTTGGGCCTTTGTGCTGCTGAGAATGCCCTTTCCCTCCTCTCTGGGCTCCCACAGTCCCTCAGGATTTTGCTGTCACAGTTCTACTTGTGCTGAGTATATTTGTCCCCTCCCAGTCTAGGTTGACCACTCCCTGAGCACTGAGAAGGTTCACATTACCCTTGTGTTGAATGAATGAATGAGTGGGTGAATGCACTGACCCTGAGGTCCGTGAGCCGGAGTGCCCGCTGCCCTTACATTACCCTGCAGCAAAGCCCAAACCAGAACCCGCATCTGCTGCCCCCATGGTGGCAGTTGGAAGTTGAGGCTACAAATGAAAAGACTTGAGAACCACCTGGAAAGAGAGGCCAAGATACTGCTGAGCAATCCACATAATGAGGCTGGAGAAGGGGGGAGAGGAGGGATTGTTGCTAAGAAGAAGGGTTTTAAGGGAGAGAAAAGCCACAAAGGAAAGAAAGTAGGGCAAGATGAGGGCTAAGTCAAGGACAGGCGGTGGAAAGGGCAGACAGCCTGGTGTCATGGAAAGTGCTTGCATTCTGAGACCATCCCTGTGTTGTCCTCAGAGCATCTCCTGCCCCATGTGCACATTGAGGGGCTTAGACGGAATGAGGTCTAAGTCCCTTCAGCCCCAGCATTCAGCAGCTACATGTGTGCCTGGCAGAGGTCTGAGTGATTGCATGGGCAGGGCAAGTCTGAAAACGCTTCCTGGAGGAGATGAGAAGCGGTTGAAATTTCCTCCCTGCAGGTCTAGTTCCCATCTTTGTTCCAACAGTCCTCTGGACAAGACCCATAAGCACTCCCTCCCGCCATTTCCCCACTTGGTGGCCTCAGGAACTGCAGCCCCTCAGAGCTTATGGCTGGGCGTAGAAGAGCGGCCGTAGTCCATGGAGGGCCTTTTTCACCTGAAAAACGAGAGGCAGCCCACAGCCAGCTGCTGTCTCCTTTCCTTGGCAAGCACCCACGGCCTGCCACATTTCCCAGGCTACAGCGTGAGCACCACAGCATCTGTAAGTGTTCCAGAGTTTCTGACTGTGCTTCAGAGGGCCCTGTGGCCCCACCATCTATATACATCTGGCAGCTGGCACGCCTGCTGTGGGCTGCAGTCTTTGGCCAGAGTTGCCATTTGGGCTTCAGCCCAGAGCATCCAGCCAGCCAGAAGAATATCTGTCCCATCCTGGCTCATCCCTAGCTGGAGCCAGCTCTGACCCTCTGGAACAGATAGAATTAAGAACAGATTGCTCATAGCCCAGGCTGGGTCTCAGCGCTGTTCCATCATGAATGAGGATTTATGGATCTCAGCAATGGGCTCAGCACTCCTGGGAGAGGCAAGAGGAGAAAATGTCCTCTCAGCGCCAGGCTGAGAGAGTTAGAGACCCAGCATGATCCTTATGAGAAGTGACTGTGGGCAGATCAGTGGCTTAGCTTCTCTCAGCTCTGGCATTTTCCCTGTTCCGGGGAGCCTGAGACACAGCCATCTAGCACTTGTGTGGCTCAGGGCCTGGCCCAGTTCGATCGCTCCATTAATGGGAACCCTTGTGTGCCCCCTTTTATTTCCAGGACCCTGGCCCCTCAGAGCCCAAAGTCCTCAAAGACAGGACTCTCACACAGGAAAAAGGAAAGCACTGGGATGGAGGGAACAATGTACTTTGTGGGATCTGAGGACCCATCCGGGACACTGCAGGGAAACATCAAGAGCCAGATTCAGTTCCAAGTGACCTAGAGGCTCTGGAAGGGTGTGTCCCTGTCCCTGCCCATGGGGCTGGCCAGCAACAAGCTCCCTGGGGTCCTGGGGTGCTATAAGTCTAGGAGAGCAGCCTCTGGATGGTATAAGGAGTGATTGTTGTGGCCACAGGATCCCTGGATAGCGCACTGCACTCATGGTTCACACCACCCTTCACAGGCTCCATCCTGACTTGACCTGGGATCATCCTGCATGGTCTTTGCTCGGGTCTGGAGAAGTCTCCTCCAGAGAGACAAGGAGCCACATCTGACTCATCTTGGGGTCCCCAGGGCCCGGTATGTACCTGACATGTAGCAAGACCCAGTAAAGGCTTACGGAGAAAGCACAGTGGACTTCAGGCCCTAAGAGCACTGGCTGATCACAACCCCCTGGGCTTATGCCCTCACCAAAGGGTGGAAGCTTCCGGCCTCTAAACCAAATACCAACTGAAAGGGGATCTGGTCCAAAGGAAATAAAAGACTCATACCCAGAGGACTTAAGAAAAACCAAAAGGATTTGCTGGGAAGGGTGGCATCTTCTAAGAGGAAGGCGACAACTTGGGGAAGACCCTCAACCTGGCAACTCCCAGACACACATCAGAAGCAGATCCTGCCCCCAGAGAGAGCCTGGCCTGCCTCTGGGGAGTCCCGATCTCAGCAGCTGCCTCCACAAAGTGCTCTTGATGTGGGTATATCCTGTGCCTGTGCCACACCTGCCTCTTTCTGCCAGTAAGACAAGGAACAAGTCCTGTTACCCTCAGCAGGGATGCTGTAAGGGCAAATGAGAAAAGGAATCAAGTGTTAGGTACACTCTAAGTGCTAGAGAAGTGGAAGGTGGGGTGCTGTGCTTAGAATTTGTGCCATCTTTGCAGTACTGATGACAGAGCTAGCTGAGCTGGCCCCTGAAGCCCCGGGGCACTTTCATTTCTGACATCCAAGCTGTATCAGCCTCCAAAGAGGAGCAGGTGATAAAAGCTGCCAAAGTGGGCAGAATCTCTGGCTCCACCCAGACATGGCCAGCTCTCTGGGGGATGTCTGAATACGCTGTGCAGGCCTGACAGGAGCTCTCTGAGGCGTGGAGCACTCACTCCCTTACAGCTGATCAAGTGTCTGGGGGACTGTTCTATGGTCCCAGCTTGAACCTGCTCCCTTTAACGGTCCCACACCAATCAGCATTCCACAAGGGAGGCACAGGCCCCTGCCCCAGCCTGTGCTGTCTCTATTGCCCACCTCCCCTTTCACTTTATATTCCAACAATGAGAACTGCTGCTGGGCCAGCATAAGCTGTGTTATCTCTGCCCTTCCTGCCTGAGCTCCTGCTGTGCCCTTTATTGGGAACACTCTCCCACCTCTCTTCCTTCGGTTCCTCACACTCTGGTCTGGGTCCAGCCCCTTCCACTTCAAGCCATCAGCCCTGGCATCCCTCCATCACTGCATTCACACTGCCCTGCGTTTGCCTGCCATCTGCCCTCCACACTATGACCTCAGAGGTGGAGACCGTGTGTCCCGGCATGAGGCTGGGTACAGGGAGGCGTCATCTCAGTCCTCAATGAACTGGAAACACCCCAACCCTGCCCTGGGCTGGCACACAAAGCAAGAGAAAGGAAACACAGGTCTGCCAGTATTGCGCCAGACACTCCTCGGGAAACCAGTTGTTCATCCACCCACTGGCCCACCTGCCCAGCCCTCCTGCCACACTTCCTGGAGAAAACAAACACCACCATAGCTTGATATCCGGCGGGCTGGTCCTGGCAGCTAGATTAGCATTTGAAAGTTTCCCTTGCATTAATTTCAGACGGAACATAAATATGGGCTTGGGATGCCTCTTCCAGGAGGGGAAAACTGGAAACCCAGCCTACTCACTGGAGAGAAAACACGTGTGCTGGCCAAGGGAAGCCCGTGCTACTTTGGAAACTTTGTGGGAACATCTGGTTCTCCCCTCCTCCCTCCACACGGCCCCCCAACATGGTCTTACAATTGCCCTGTTAATTGGCTTATTGTTCTTGCCCAGTACTCCACACTCTCTCTGCAATCTGGTGAACCTTGGAAGGTGCACGTGTTTCTGACAACTTCCTGCCCTCAAATGTGAACTCTGCATCTCTAGCACTGCCAAGGCTTCTGAGTGGGTGTAGCAGAATGTGAAGTAGACTGGGACATTTCTGCATTGATGGCCAAGCTTTGCCTTCTGCCAGGTGTGTGATCCTAGACAAGTGCTGCCCCTTGCTGAGCCTCAGTTTCCTCATCTGTGATCCGGCAGCATCTCAAAGGGCTGCTTCCAGGATGAGAAGAAACAGCACTCGAGAAGCATCACCTACCGGGAAGGCCCACTAGCTAGGAGTTTGTGTCATCAAATGAGAAACCTTAGGGGTGGGAGGGCCCATGAGACCACGTGGCTCAACACCATGTGTGGAAACTGATGCATGAAGTGGGAAAGGAAACTGCCCAAGGCTACATGGTCAACTAATGGTCCTGACCCCAGGACAGGATCCTTTTCTCTCCCCTGCCTTCCTGTGTCAGAGGGCCAGAGGAGACTGTCAGGCTGCAGGTGGTGGGGAGGGCCTAGACCTGGCCTGGGCTGTGCTCATTGAGCCCTGAGCCCTGAGCCCTGAGCCCTGGCACGGGCCTGGCTGCACCAGAAAGAAAGGAGCCTTCTGCACTAAAACATCTTGGGGGCTGCACTCTGCAGAGCAGGATAACTTTTCCTATATGTGAACAAATTTTCTTTATGGAGAATCCGGTTTTTTCAGAGAGAGGCACCAGCCCAGACCCGTCATTTATAAGACCCAACCCCCCTCTAGGCCTTGCTTCTCCTTGCTGCGCCTGCCTTCTCTTGCCTCTCCATCTAAAATTCTCCCCATCCTGGGAGTTCCTGTTACCAGAGCCCCCCCCTCCAGAAGGCTTCCCTGCTGTCCTGAGGGAATTCATGTCTCCTCCTCCATGCCCTTTGTTTGCATTTCTGGGTTCCCTTTCTCCCTTTCTCTCCGTCCTTCTCTTTTCCCTGTCTTTGTCTCTTTCTGTTTCTCTCTGTCCCAGTGTCTGTCCTTTTCCCTCCCTCCTACTGTTGTCTCTGTGTCTCTTACTGCCTGTCTCTGGGCCCCTGCCTCCTGCTCTCCCCATTCTTTGTCTGTTCTGTCTCCCTGGTCCTCGTGCTCTCCTCTTCTGTGGTCCTCTCTGCAAGTGTCTCTTTGCCCTTCTCCCTAGTTCTCTCTGTCTCCATCCTTTGTGTGCCCCACCCCCAGGATCCCCTCACCTTCCTCTCCTCCTACGCAGCCTCAGCAGATGAAATGGAACGTGTCTTCCTGCAGAGAGCTGGCCAGAGAACAGCTGTCAGTGCTGGAAGGAGCTTCTGAGCCGTGGCCAGGAGACCCAGGGAGCCTGGGCGAGCCAGGCCGGCTAAGGCCCAGCACTGAGGGGCCTCTTTGGAGACCTTCCATGACCTTCCCTGCAGGTGCCAGGATGGGTGTGGTGCCTCTTTCAGGATTTTTGGCCTTGCAGGCAAGCCTAAGCCTGTCTGTCAGCCCCTGGGGACAAAATGCACTGGGCGCACACTCAAGGGCTGGTCCAACGGCCGAGCTCCTGGGATTGGTGGAGTCTGGAGGAGCATCGCCAAGGGGGGGTGGGTTGAGTCACAGGGGGAGGAGATGTAGGAGCTCAGGTCCCCCGGGGTTGGGATGAGATCATGGAAAGGATATGGAGTAACAGGTTTTGTCACTCATTCATTCATTCAACAAACGTTCATGGAGCTGCTGCCAAATGCTGGACTTGGGCTTAGCTCTGGGGACAGAGATGAATCAGACATAGCCCTTGCCCTGGAATAGCTCACAGCTCCCCCCCAGGTGGCTGGTTAGGAACACATTCTGACAGAACCTGCTGTGGGGTGCGAGAGGATCACTTCAGCTGCAGGGAGGAGGGTCAACTCCAGAGAACCAGGAGGACAATTCTGCAGCAGTTCAGGCTGCAGGTGATGTGACCAGGTCCAGAGTCCAGCAGCACATTTAGAAGGCGACATTGGGACTGACTGGATAGGATGAGGAAGGAGAAGAGTCAAGACAAGGCTCACTGGGCTTGGACAGCAGAGTTTGGTTAAGACACAAGGCATAGGGCGGCGCCTGTGGCTCATCGAGTAGGGCGCCGGCCCCATATACCGAAGATGGCGGGTTCAAACTCGGCCTTGGCCAAACTGCAAAATTAGGAAAAATAGCCGGGCATTGTGGTGGGCGCCTGTAGTCCCAGCTACTCGGGAGGATGAGGCAAGAGAATCACCTAAGCCCAGGAGTTGAAGGTTATTGTGAGCTGTGTGACGCCACGGCACTCTACCGAGGGCGATAAAGTGAGACTCTGTCTCCACAAAAAAAAAAAAAAAAAAAGACACAAGGCATCTTGGCAAGGGGTGTGTGTAGGACTTTGGAAGTTTCGAGAATGTTTAGGCCACTGGACACATGGGACTGGGCTAAGGTGCCCAGCCCAGAGTGGTCAGATTGGTGGCAATTGAAACCATCAGGATAGGTGATTGGTCTATGAAGTATGAGTGAAGTGAGAAGTGGGCCAAGGTCAAGGTTTCATGGGGCTCCTAGGCTGACTGGGCAGTAGGAGCCCACCAGGAGAACAGACCGGGCAGGAAGAGAAATAAAGAAAGGACCAAGGCAGAACAGGGTCTAGGGCACCTGGCAAGTTATAGGTGTTGCCAACCCAACTGTGGGGTGCTGTGGAACCAAGCCACAGACAGGGCAGGTGAGGGAACGTGGGCTCGGGTACACAGCTGGCACCATACAGTTCTGGGGTATAGGCCACCTGGGAATGGCGCCTCCTGGCGTGTGCAAGGGCAGGCTGGGAGAGGGGCAGACACCTTTCTGATGTGGAGGGAAGCAGAGGAAGGGAGGTGCAGCCTAGAGAAGGAGAGAATGGGAAGCTAAAAGGCTTACTCCCGATTTCTTTCATTTTCTCTGAGTATCTAGAGAAAATGAAAGACCCTTCCATTTAGAGTCTTAGGAGAGCAGGTTGAGGGGGATGGATGGGAGCCCTCAGCAGACATATGAGACGTTACCACACAGTGCTCAGAGTTCGGCGGGTGCCCCATGAGGCCTATGCTGTCAGGACCATCCAGAGCCAGGGCCCCTCGTGTGTCTCGTCCACACCGCCCCAGAAAGGCTCCTTCTGGAGCAGCTGCCCAGCAGCCAGTAAGTATTTGCTGTTATTCCCGTACAGCCCAAGGCAGGGATTTTTTCCCTGGTGGCTCTCGAAATCCTCTGGACAGACACAGGGGCCACTGTTGGGCCTTGAAGACACATCTTTATACACGTCTCCACGGAGGCAGAGAAAGAATTGCCTTTGCTGCCAGGGGTGGAGTCCAAGAGCTGCTGGCAGAGCATCCCTGAAGCCTGTGTGCTGGAGGCTGCCACGCCCCATGCCATCCCGCCTGATCATGCATGCTGTGGGGGCAAGCCAGAGTGGGGGTGACTCTTGCCCTGCCAGGGACGACGGTCTTCACACATCACTCGGGACTGCATCTAGGCTTTTCCAATAGACATTCACTCCTCCTGCCTCAAGGCCTTCAGTGCTACCCCAAGGAGTTGGTCAAAGGGCTGACATACAAGAAAACTAAGGCTATTGTCAGGGAAGCCGCTTGATCACAGGCTGGAGGGGAGACTCAGAACCTTGGCAGGAGACTGAGTCTTCTGTCCTCAATAGCACTGAGTCAGGGCCAGAAGCCCGGAAGGCTGTTCATAGCTGTGTTGTCCATATCTCTTCCATGTTAACCTCCCAAAGGTGGCTTGTGTACCTCCTGGCCTTTGCACTTGCTGTTCCCTACCGGGAACACGCACACACACACCCCCCACGACCCACTCCCATCCTCACCTGGCTAGCTCTCATCCCACCCTGCAGCTGGCAATGCCAGGAAGACTGCCCACACTGCAGGCTGGCATACATGCCTCCCGTGGGCCCCTTGATCTCCTGTGCTGCCTTCAGCATCAGACTTAGTACCTGGGTCCCGAGATCCTGACCTTGGAGGCTCTGAGTGCCTGGAACAGGACCTCACTTTTTATCACTGTAGGGTAAGATAGGCTCTCAGTTGGTGACTGGTAAACAAATCAAATGAGCAGATGGGGAAATAAAGGGAAGGAAGAAGGGCAGAGACCCCTTTAGGGTCTCTGGAGTCAAACAAAAACCTTCCCCACGGACTGAGAGTTGGAGGAGCCCATGGGCATTAAGCAGCCCAATCCACCCTCTTACACAGTAAGAAAGGGAGGGCATTAGCCGGTACCTGAGTGTCCAAGGCCTCAGAGTGAGTATAGTGGATGCCGGACTGGACCTCACTGGCATTTCCAGCCCAGTGATCTTTCCCAGTTATCCTCAGATGGGACTCCAAGAACTATGACAGGCCAGCAAGACGGAGGTCTTGTGCTGAGGGACCTCCTAGGGAGTCATGAAACCAGCAATGAGACTGGCC
This sequence comes from Perodicticus potto, assembly GCA_963574655.1. Taxonomy (NCBI): domain Eukaryota; kingdom Metazoa; phylum Chordata; class Mammalia; order Primates; family Lorisidae; genus Perodicticus; species Perodicticus potto. The sequence goes on from CAUYRH010104611.1 coordinate 37,915, forward strand.
AGGCCAGAGGACTGCAAGGTCTGTCCCTCTGCTCTGGCTATTGTGAGGTCCCAGCCTGGCTCCGTCTGCAGGGAGCGACTGTGTTCCCGAAGGACTTGTCGGCTTTCTGTTCTCCTAGACCTCCCCAGGGCTGTCAGCATTTTGACCTTCGACTTCCACCTGTCACCACCTGTCACAGGCAATTAGAGGAATACTTCAGGCATTTCCCCCCAGGGTGTGGGATGAATAGTGAGCAGGAAGGGAGAGTGCCGCCCTGGTGAGTGGGGCCACAGGGCAGAGCCACAGCTGGGAGGGCCCCAGGGGCTCTGGGCAAACACCCAGCCTCCCTGCTCTGCCCACTTCAAGCAGGTGGAGGAGACCAAGACCAAGGAGACAGAGGGGCATTTGTGGGTGCTGACTCCCAGCAGCGACTGAGTTCAGTCACTGGCCTCCCCTGTGCTCTCGGACCTTGCGCCTACATCCCAAGGAAGGAGGCCGATTTCCACTCTTCAGGGCCTCTGGACTAAATCGATTCATTTCTTTATTGACAGTGCCTAGCACAAAGCTGGTCACAGAGCAGGTGTGTCATAAATGTTCACTGCATGAGTAAGGAGTGGGTGGGGGCATGAGATGGAGACCAGCCCTGCCCACCTCCCCCAGACACCTCTGCAGGGTTCAGTTCTGTGTTGGTACCTCCTTTAGGCCACTGTTAGTGTCTGCTGGACCCTGCAATCAGTGTGGTTTTATTGGTCTCCCCCAATAGGATCTTACCCCTCAATCAGTCCTCAGTGGCCATCCCAGGACCTGGGCCATAGGGTGTGCTCCATAAATGGTGGATAGATGAATATATGAATGCTGGGGTCCAACAGCATCTGCAGAGCCTGCTCTGGGCAGTGATGGTGCAGTCCTTGCCCTGTGAGATCCTAGGGAGGAGACCCACATGGACATTTGTGGGATTCCTCCCCCCTTGCCTTTCCTGCCAAGCCCATCCACTGTGCTCAAGGAACTGTCACAGCCCGTGCTAAGGGAGTGAAGCCTTATGAAGATCAGCTGTGGATTGGCTGGGGGTTTGAGGGCTTTTGGGAGCTGGCCTTGTGTGACTCCTGGAGAGTCAGGGGAGTCCAAGTGATGGGAGGCACTGGGAGCCCTTATTACAGGCCACTGTTCCCTGTAATGCTCACAAACCTGCAACTTGCTATTCTAACCATTCCTACCTTACAGATGAGGAAACTGAGGCATGGGGAGATACAGCTAGTGAGCAGCAGAGCCAGGATTGGACCCAGGCAGGGTGGCACCAGGACCACTCTTGTCCACTATGCCACGCTGCCTCTGAGAGAGGGAGTCTGGGGCCTTGACTCTGATGTAGGTCACTGGCGCAGATAAACACTGGGATGGCCGAGGCTGTCCATGGTGGCTGGTGGCCTGGCATGTGGCTGAGCCTGCACTGTCTCTTGTGTTCCAGGTCACTTTTTGGGAAACAACACAGTCATAGACATCCTGCGGCAGGCAGGGCTGGAGGTGGACCACACACCTGCAGGGGAGGCCATCCAGAGGTGAGCAGCGGAGCCTCTGGGGTGTCTTGGGGCTGATTGGCCCTGCCTGGCCACAAGCGTCCTGCTCAGACCCAGGGTATGGGGGCCATGAAGAAACCACTGGTGAGGTGGGGCCACAAGGGGCAGGTATGACCAGGCACCGTGAGTGGAGGGGTCGAACTGGAGGCAGGAGGTGGGGAAGGAGGTTGATGAGCCATGTGGCCAGAGGTACCCACAGGGCCAAGGCATGGCAGTGGGTGCAGCGTTCAGATTGGAGGGATGCTTAGGATTGAAGACGGGTGGGTTAGGGTTGTGGGAAGTGAAGCCTGGAGGACTGGGTGGCTGCCCCTGACCCTCAGTGGAGAGGGAGGTAAGGGAAGATGAGCAGTTGCCTGGCCTCTCCTTCGCTGCCTCCAGCCATGCCCTCCCCCTAGCCTTTCCTGCCAAGCCCATCCACTGTGCTCAAGGAGCTGCCACAGCCCTACTCTATTCCTGTGGTGTTTCCTGTCCCCCACACACACAGTCTGGGAGCTGCCCGAGGACAGGGACCAGCTCAGAACTTCTGCTGGTCCACAGTATCAGCACCATCACCAGGCTGGGTAGGACGGAAGTGTCACTGAGGGCTGGCTCGTGGTCTGGGCAGCCTAGGGGATTCAGTGTGGCCCGTGCCCCAGCTGTAATGCAGGAACCTTCCTCATCAGCCTGCAGGGCGGCCACAGTATGATTCCAGCCCCCATCCCTGACATTAGAAAACCCAGAGTTTGAAAGAAGCTTGAGTAATCATAGCCAATATGTACTGGCTGCTCCCATTGTACTGGGCTCTTAAGTTTTCACCTTACAGTCCTCACAACAGCCCTGCACTGTGAGTAACTCCTTACCACTGAGAAGCCAGAGACCCAGAGGGGTCAAGTCACTTGCAGAAGGACACAGTGTAAGTGGTCGTGTGGCCCTGAGGCCTGCCTGGGTTCCTAGCCACACCTTTTACTCGTCCTGGAGGTGGAGTGGGGGTGGGGACTTCAGAAAGGACCGAGACCTTGCTCTTCTGAAACAAGGCCTGCGTCACCTTGCAGAGAAAGGCAAGGCTTGTGGGGTCCTCCAGAGCACTGAGCCACCAACTTCCTAGCTCTTCCCTGGCTCCATGGCACTTCCAGAGGACCTTATAAGCCCTCACAATGGGGCTCCATCCCAGCCTCCCATCTCTTCTCATCTTCTGAGTCAAAATGACAACATTGCTCTTCCTGCCTAAACTATTTGAGCCCAGCACAAATCAGTTTGTATCAGCGACCAGGGTGAGGGGGGAGCAAGTGTCTGAGGGACGGGGGTTCCAATGTAGCCTCGGGGACAAGGCATTCCTAAGTTCCCCTCTCTCCCCTCGCTCTACCCCTCACCCTCATCCAGGAATCCCCAAGGACCTTCCCCTTGAAGCCATTGTGTCTGGCCAGGCCAGGGCAGGGGAGGGGAGGCAGGCTGGCTGGTGAGGCTGGCAAACTTCTTATTCATCTCGGAGCCCGGGCATTAGAGCAGGGGGCTCCTGCAACTCCCCTGAAGGCTCTCTCTGAGGGCTCTCAGCCTTAGTCTGCTGCAGAGGGGAGCAGGAGAGCTGATGCGGTAGGGGCGCCGGGAGCGGGGGTGCTTAGGAGGCTCCAACAATAAAAGCTGGCCCTGGACACAGGTGCTTCCTGGATCTCTCTTTTTGTCTGACTGTTTTAAATTATCTCTCCAGCAGCTGCGCATCTCCCAGCAGCCCGGATCCTAGGAATCTGGGGGTTGCCATGGGAGCTGAGGCAGCAGAGGCTGAGAGAATGCCCTTTATTCCATCAAGAAAGGGAAGCTCCTCACCCATCGTGCAGCATGAGAGTGGACTGGGAAGGCAGGCCACTTGCTGTCTTGGGTACTGCCTCATCGCTCAGACACAATTCCCAAAGCCATTCCCTATCCTCTTCCCAGGGTCAGATGGCCCCTAAAGGAATTCTCTTGGGACAACAGAGAGGAAAGACTCAAAGGGAGAAAAGTAGAGGATGTTCCCAGGCTAAGAGGTGCATGTGTGTAACTCTGAATGGGATGTCACAAATGGCATTTTAGTGCCTGCCTGACAGCCAACATCATTTTCTTGTTAGCCAACATCAAAGATAGGCTTATTTTGTGCCAGGCACTGTGCTCAGACCTCATGTCATACATCCTCGTGACAACAAAGCAGGTGGTATTATTACTCTATTCTATAGCCAGCTGCTGCCGAGCTGATTGAGTCACTTGCTCTTAGTCACATGGTCTTACATTCAGGGCTAGGCTGTGAATTCACGTCAACCTACCTCTGAGTCCTTAAGACTGTCCTGCTTCCACTGAGAAGATAGATGGCAAATGTGTTGTTGTGGTGGTTGCTGCAGTACCCCCATTTTCCAGAGCAAAAGACTGAGGCACAGCAAAGTTAGGAACTCACCTAAAGCCCCTATGCCAGAATTGTTAAATGACTGGGACCCCAACCAAGATCATATGTGCCCCACAGACCTGCCCAGGGCTTGCTCCCTCGCTCCTGCCAGTCTGGGCTCAAATGTCACCTGCCAGTGATCAGGCCACCTTCCCCTGACCATCAGGCCCAATCCGTGCTCTCACACCTGTCTGCTTTATTTCATCCTTGGCAGTTCTCACCACCTGCCATCCTCTGTTTCACTCTCTGTCTTCCACATTGGAATACGAGCTCTGGAGGGCAGAGGTGATGTCTGTTTCCGTTGTGCTGACACCTGCCTCCTAGACAAGCGTCTGGAGCAGGGGATGGGGCTCAGGGGGGATACTTACTGACTAAATATGAAAGGATGAGTCAAAGCTCCATCTCTCAGCTCCAGAAAATGGCTCTCCCGGGTCACTGTCACCAGGCCCGGCACCCTGGCATTTTCTCATGCCATGACAACTTTCATACTGGCTTGTACCCACCGCCACACGTATGGCATGCTCCAGCGTGCGCTCCGTGTGCTCCCTTCCAGCCCTGCCTCCCGGAGCCCAGTGCCCACTCCTGAGGGGACCTCGACCAGCCCAGCCCCAGCAACTCCAGCCACTGCCATCCCCACGGTGCCCTCAGCGACCCCCACGGCCCTGCCGGAGGAGGAGGAGGACCCAGCCCTGTCCCCACACCTCCTGCTCCCTGACAGCCTCAGCCAGCTGGAGGAGTTTGGCCGGCAGAGGAAGTGGCACAAGAGGCAGAGCACGCACCAGCGGCCCCGGCAATTCAACGATCTCTGGGTCCGCATCGAGGACAGGTGAGTGAGAGGTGGGTCTCCCCAGGGTGCCTACACCTGGCGGCCTACCTGGGTCCCCCTCAGCTGGTCGCACTGTCGCCAAGCCAGGCCAGCCCTGAGGAAGCATGGCAGGTGGGGATCTGTGGGGAAGCTACAGGGCTGGCTCCTGCCGTTCACAGAGGAGCCTCAAGGTCATCTTGCAAGGTTTATACAGCACGTTCGCATCTGATCTTTCTGTTTTCTCAAAACAAGAGAAAGGATAATTCTCTGCATTTGAAAGAAGCTTCCTATAGGTTAGCGGTTCTCAACCTGTGGGTCGAGACCCCCAGGAGCTGTATTAAAGGGCCGCGGCATTAGGAAGGTTGAGAACCACTACTATAGGTGTAGTGGACAGAAGTCTGCTTTGCATTTAGCTTTCCTGGGATGCCCCTGGTGTGTGCAAAGTGGCCTCCAGTTGTCCCATGGACTGGAGATGAAACTTAGAGAAAAATGGAGCGGCCTGGCTATGCCAAAAGGCTACAGGTTCCCTGGGCCTTGGAGGTCTGGGCAGATGAGGCCATGGCAAGAAAGCTACAGCAGGGACCCTGTTCTGCAAGGGAGTTGGGACAGATAGTGACCAAGCCCTTGATGCTGTGGGCTCTGTCTTGTAAGTGGATGGGAAATGTGATAAACCTAGTTGAAAATGGGCAGGAACAAAAATTATTCTAATGTACTAAGACCCCTCTGTCTTCTTCCTATATACCCCTCCAACAGTCTACAACACCGCCCTTGCCTGTTTGTCACCAAAGCTCCTGCTATTCCCAGGATGCTGTTTTTAGACCTTGGCCTAAAGGTTTCAAAACAGAGCAGTCTCTCTAGATTCCATTTTAGGACAGGAATGTCCACATTTGGGGAACAGTGATGCCAGAGCACTGGCAATGATACAGAGTATAAGTGAAATGGTGGCCCAGCCCTAGACATGACACTCACAGTATTGGGCCCTGGGAGTCTCAGAGTCTGTATATGGACCCTTTAAAGATCACCATCCAGGACATTCCTTAGCAAACCTGGAGATAATCACATTGGGTACTTGTTCAACAAACAAATTTCCAAGTCCTGATGCAAACCTCTTGGATCAGAATCTGCAGGACAGAGGCCTGGGAATCTGGATGTTGAATGTGCACCTGGAGATTCTTCTGAGCACTAGGAAACACTTTGGGAAACACTGACTCAGCCCTGTCTTTATAGATGGTAAAAGAGAGGGAGAGGGCTTGCCCAGGGTCACACGAGGAGTCAAGGGCTGCATCTTGCACTTTGCACTTCATGAATTCCCTACAGCCAGGTCTCTGAGCCATTGACAAAAGGTGCATGTAGTCCAGTCCACTGTCAGGAAGTGCATGATAAGCACTTATCCTGTCTGGCAAGTAAGAGGCGAGCTCATTGATCCTTGGGCTTTGGTTTCAAAGTGCCTGACTTGGGTTACTGGGATATGTACTTCTGCAGAGCCCTCACCAGCCCTGCCTTCCCAAGGTAGAGGCGTTGCAATAGATTTATTGGCTATGACACATTTGGGTCATGCACCCAGCATGGGCCGCCCCTGTCCAACTGGGAGCGAGGGCGTAGAGTTACCAAGAACAATGTCCTTCAGCAGCGGGAAGGGTTTACAGGCTGCCAGGGAGGCTTGGGGCAAATGAAGGTGCTGGCAGCCCATTAAGAGCTCCAATTAGGCTAGTCACTTAGAGCCCTGATCAACACACTAGGAGACCAGGAGATGAGGCCAATGGTGGGGCCAACTCATGGGATGACAGGAGGCGGGCTGTCACCCCCAGCCACAGACCCCCAACCCCTAACCATGTCTGAAAGGTAAATTTCTGCAAATGACTGCAAAGGGCTTCCTTCTCACAACATGTAGTTCAGAAACACAGAGCCTGATTTCAGGAGAAGAAAATAGCTTTTCTTGGGCAAGAGGGGAGCCCCTTCTCCATCCCAACAGGTAAATAGCGATTGGCGAACTTTCTTCCATCTGGTTGGGGTTGCAGAAGAAAGTTTCCTTCGACAGGCAGCTTGGTGGCTAAGTTTCTCACTGCTTCTTGCGGAAGCAGATCCTGAGGCCCTGAGCCCCCTGAGAGGCCCAGATGCAAATTATGGCCTGTTGTTCCTGTGGGACTCACTGCACCCTCCTAAGGTCCTTAAGTTTCCATTTTTCTGAGAGGGAGCAGAGGAGACCTCTCCGGGGGTTACCTGGGGCCCATTTATAGTTCTTTTAACACAACCATTTTCCTTAGAGCTTTAATTTCATTCCGACCTTTCTCATTTTCTACCTCCTAACCCCACTGGAGCTCCCACTCCACCGTCACCTCTGCCAGCACATGTAGCACCTGTGATCCTACAGCAGGATCCTCTGGGTCTCCTGGCCCTGAGTCTCACCCTCAGGCCTCACCCATCAGCCTGAGATCCTGCAGTGCCTCTGCCCTCCTCCCACCGTCCCCTTCTCCCACCTCATCCAGCGCCCTTGAACCTCTCCAGGTTCCTCACTCCTCTCTCTCCTGGTATAGTGGGGGAACTCGACTAATATCCACTGGCACCCCAGCACCAGCCCCAGGGGGTGCCAGTGGATATTAGTTGAGTTCCCCCACTATACCAGGCACCCCTGTTCCTGTACTGTCAGGAATTGCGGAAGGTTTTACACAAGGAACAGACCTATCAGATCAGGTAACTTGCTTGTGAGAGATCACACAGAGAGGCGTCGGGCCTAATGCCGAGGAGCCCCATCATCATCCACCACCATGTGCCTACCCTTCACACCCTCTCTGGGGACCAGATCTGGGTTGGACTGCTCCAGAGTACCAGAATGAATGGGAGAAGGAGGGAGACAGCCTGGGATGCGGCCTGCACACGCCTGGCCCAGCACCACCTGGAACAGGCTGGCCTCCCTCGCCCCTCATTACCCGAGATGTAAACACACACCAGAGGAAGTTTAGAGAAGCAGCAGCCCATGGCAGAATGATTTATGGGGACCCATGAAAGGGCGGAGCATGTGTCTGAGCAGTGGCAGAGCGTTCCCCTAGATCTGAGAGCCAGAGGTGGGGTGAGACAGAGCTGTGACCAGGGACAAGCCAGGACAGAGGTTATTCCTATGCAACAGGAGACCCATGGCAAGCCTTCAGTTTCTCCTTTGGTATAGGTAGGGCCTTGGCTGCTCCCTGGAGGTCATGCCAGCTCTTATTCTCCAAGTCCACACCTGGCTTGGGAAGGGGAGCATTGCATGAATGAGGGACCGGAGGCTGGGCACTCTGATTGGAAGGGCAGTTCTAATGAGCAGGTGTAGGGAAGAGAGTGTCTTCCAAGTGCTGGGCATGACCCAAAGCAGGGCACAGAAGTAGAACACAGAGCCTCGGTGGGTGCCACCATGCAGAGGTGGGGCTGCAGGACACACATGCACCAGGGGCATTGCCCTCTGAGCCTGTTTCTCCAGAGGTTTGAGCAGGTGGCCAGGGCATTTAAAGAGGGGTGGAGACACAGACTTCCTGCTTCTAGGGGTGCGGTGACTCTGCGCACCTCCTGCTGGCCTGCTCTTTGTGCCCCCAGTTTCTCAAGTTCTGGTTCCTCCCAGTGTGGCCAGGCCTTCTTCTGGGAGGGTCAGTGATGGTCAGAGTCGCCACATAAGGCCCAGACCCCATTGAATTAGAGGCAGAATATGTCCCATGAGAAACAGGAAGAAGAATCACCCAATGAGTAAAAGCAGACAAATTCACAAAGAGTAGGGGTTCAAACCTAGCCCCTCCCCATACTTGCTATGGGGCTTAGAGATCAAGAGAGATGGTGCTTATAAGCTTTCAGCTGACGTCAGACTCTAGTACATCTTGGTAGTGGTGTGGCTTGTACTGATGCCTGTGACTTTCAGTCTGTGCCCCACCCACTGGGTGGGTGCTGTGAACCCCCCATAGCTTAACAGGAACACATTGGGCATGTACCGCGTTTAGTGCTGTTGAGACAGGAGCAGGAAGAGTCTTTGGTCATAGCCAGGGACAGTCGGCTCCCAGTATGGTGCCACTGAGAAAGCCTTGGAGCCACAGTCCAGAGACTCTGCCTCAGCTTTCCTAAGTGACCGTGGCAAGTCCCTTCTCCTCTCTGGGCCTCAGTTTTCCATCCCAGGGTCAGACAGGCCCTTCCAGTTCTGGTCTGCTATGAAGCTATTTGAAAACACTCCAGACAGTCTGCCTTGTGTCCATGAAAGCATTGGTCAGAAGTTGTCTGATGGGCCCCAGGGAGAGGTGAGGACATCCCCAACCCAGTAGATGAGGTGTACACAGGTGTGGAGGCTGCTAGGGCCCTAGAGATCTGGAGCTGCAGGCAAACTGGGTGCTTCGGACCTCTGCAGCTGACCTGCTTGGCCCAAAGAGGTGGAAGCCCAGATGAAAATCACAACAGCATCCTCTAGCCTGATCACATCGAGGGCTCCGTCACCTAGGCTCTAGGTGCGTCAAACTCAGCCTCCCCTATGTCTCCTTGAAGCACCAGCCTTGCTTCTCTGTGCTTTCTGCTTGGGCCTCCACCTTAGACCTGACTCTGGCTTGTGCTGCTTGGAAACATTTTAAAGTCCTTCATTGCAGAGATGGGGAAACTGAGGCCTAGAGGGCAGCACTTGCCCAAAGTCACATAGTGAACAATGGACATAGTACAGGCTACAGCCTGTGGAGAGGCCCTTCCCTATGTGAGTGTCCCAGTCGATTCAGACCAGACTCGGCCCCTTGGTGCCAGCCAGCTGCGGAGCCTGGAAACACACACAGTGTTTGGTTTGGCTTCGAGGCTGCTTTGCCATGAGACAATTTTCCCCAGTGTGAGCCTGGGAGGAGGTAGGGATCTGGACTGGGGAACTAAGCTTTGGGAACAGAGTGAGCCAGAGGTGGGGGACGGATATTTGGAGGGGCTGGTCCTCTGCCCCCTAGTCTTACCCCATTTCCGGAGACTCCTTCTAAGCAACAAAAACCCCGTGCAAGCTCCAAGGGGGAGTTTTCAGCTTTGATTTTCAAAGTGTGAAAGAAAATACTTTGGGGAGCCTCGTGAGACTTAGTTTTCACAAATCCTAATTGGAGACATGTAGGACTGAGGCTCCTACTTGGTTTTGCCTTCTGATGGGGGCAGGCTGAAATCAGCCCAGTCCCGAATCTGGGCATCTAACGGGGCACACCAGCCTGCCCCCCTGGCAGGCCTCCAAGCCTCCCAGTGACCCAGGCTGAAATGGGGCAGCTGCTAGGAAGGAATTTTTATGGACTTCTTGTGTTACAAGTGGGTTCTTTGGGGGAGTCTTTTTGTTTGTTTGTTTGGGGTTTTTCTTTTTTGGTTTTATTTTTCTTTTCATTAGAAAAGAATAGGAGGAAAGAGGCTGAGATATTGACCCTTGCACAGTGCAAGCCCTGATCCCGAGGCTTAATATCTCAGAGATGAAGCCTCAGTCTCTGACTCACAGGCTCCCCATGCAGAGTTTGCTCAGTCAGGAACCGCTCCTTGGCACAATTCAGGTGAGACAGACTGCCCCCGTGGACATCCTGTCTCTTGCAAGAAACTAATGCTCTTCAAGCTCAACTTCCTCATCTTGGAAGTGGAAATAATAATCCAATGACACGCCAATAGCACCAAGCAGTGTCTGCTGGCACACAGTAAGTGCCCCATAAATGGACAGTGTGATTAGTGGGAGAGACACCAACCCAAAAATATTAATCATGATGCTAAAAATAGCCAACTGCATCTAGCACTTTCTGTGTGCCAGGCACTGTTCTGAGCAGTTTACACATAGAAACCCATTCAAACTGTGTATAATAAACAGAGACCTGTGGCACAGTGAAGCCAGTGAGAAATGTACTGGGTTTGGAGGGAGGCTTAACTACCCCAGGTGGCATTGGGGATTGGAGGACAAATCAAAGTAGGCCTCTCCAGGGGAAAACGGCAAGGCTGCAGGTGTGGCTGGGAGGGTGGGGTGTACTGGGAGGACTGGGGTGGGGGATGGCAGCCAGGTCACATCAGGCGGGCACGGGTGGGAGGCAAAGCACAATTGATTTTATGAGTGAAGAAGGTTCTTGGCAGCCACCTGGCCCACCCCTCAGGTTGCACATGCACACACTCTGCTCAGAAATGCTGTCCCTATGTCTTCTAGGTGGGACAGAGTTTGCTTCCTTCTCTCCTGATAACTTCTCCGAGACTTCCTCAAGTCTCATGATGTACAGGAGCTCGTGGTACATCACACCTGTAGACCCCAAGGTGAAAAGAACCTTGTGTAGGATGCAAGGGGATCTTGTGTTCGGAGTACCTACCAGAGTAGGAGAGGGAGGGAGGGACAGGACAGTGGTCACTGGGTGCTCCAAGGCCATTTGGATGTCCACTCCCAAGCTGAGGTCCTACCCTGAGCCTTTGTGGAGGCAGGTGTGTGCTCCCAGGCTGAGGCTGAGCATGGCCTCTGAGAGAGGAGTCCGGCCAAGACAGTGGCATGGGCTGAGCTCTGGTGGTGATGATTACAGACTCCAACCACTGTGATTATGGCCAGCTGTTAGAACCTCATGGCCCAGGGAGATCCAAGGAGTAAGCAGCCTCTTAGAGAGCGAGGCAAGTGCTGGGGAATGGGGCAGTGTCCCACATGGAGGCACCAAGGCTGCAGACCCCATGGAGACTGCCCTGCCCATTTCTACCATCCCATCCCATGCCCTAACGAGGAAGGGATAAGCTCCTGGCCCACCCATATGGAAGGAAGCATCTGTGTGCCCAGATCCTGGCCCTGCTGTGTGTCCTGCCTTGAGCAAGTTGCTTAACTTCTTTGTGCCTTGGTTTCTTCCTAAGTACAATAGAGATACCAACTGTCCCTCCCTCCTAGTATTGTTATGAAGATTCAAGGACAGTATATGACAAGTGCTGTGCACAGAGCTGGGTCCAGGGACAGGGCTGCAGTGTCCCCTCTCCCGGGAGGCCTTCCTGGCTCTGCACTGGATCCAGGGACAGGGCCGCAGTGTCCCCACTCCTGGGAAGACTTCCTGGCTCTGTACTGGGTCCAGGGACAGGGCCACAGTGTCCCCTCTCCCGGGAAGACTTCCTGGCCCTGCACTGGGTCCAGGGACAGGGCCGCAACGTCCCCTCTCCCGGGAGACCTTCCTGGCTCTGCACTGGGTCCAGGGACAGGGCCGCAGTGTCCCCCTCCCAGGAGGCCTTCTTGGCCCTGCACTGGAAGGGTCCCCTCTATGTGCCTGCTGCCCAAAGGCAGGTTTGGCCATTGCCTTTGGGCCCAGCCTTTTCTTTACCTCCAAGCCCATCCCTCTGGTTCATAGGTCTCCTGGCAGACTCCTGCCTTGGTAGCCCCTCCGTATTATACCATGGTCTTGTCCTGCTCCCCCTTGGTCCCTGCCTAGCCCTCTCTCTCTTTGTGCATCCATTTCCTATTTGTCTCTTTCCTGGACTTGAGCCAGTAACCTGGTGCTGATTCCCACCTGGGCCACCTACTCCCTGCATGTGCTGGACTCAGGTCAGCCTGCCTGTTCATGCCTGCACTTCATGTCCTCAGATTTTCCTCTGTCTCTGTCACACAGGCTTTCTGGAACCAAAAATCTCACCTGTTACCTCCAAAACTGGATTCCGTTTTTGTAAATTCATGAAGGACTGCAACTTTCACTAAACACACCTGTGGTTGTGCAAAGTGAAGCAGACCCCAGGGCTCCTGCCCCCGGGTCATACCATCCCACTTTCCTCTATGACCTGGCCACCGCATAGCCTCTCTGAGCTCAGTTTTCTTCTTTATGGAAAGGGAGTGATGAGACCCATTTTGAAAGTTTGTCAAAAGGACCAGGAAAGTGCTGAACTGATAGTGGATGCTAAGTAAATACTGGTTACTATGATGAGGGCCGTGAAAACGGTGGGTCGCTTGCTCTGTTCTCTGTGTATGTCAGCAGTGTGGGAGGGGAGAGCAGCAGGAGAGCAGGGCACCTACATAGGTGGGTGTGGAGGCTGACAGCCCCCAAGAAGCCCCAGATCTAGCTCCTTCTTCACATTAATTCTTTCTGCCTAGGACCTATTTTCTTGAGTGGTAACTCTTGAGACCTGCAGCCCCCAGGGCCTGGCCCATCCCCAGGAGCCTGGCACTGGAGGGTCAGTGTGGCCTCTGGAGCTCAGCCTGGCTGGCTGTCTGGCTCTAGTTTGCTCACTTTCTCTGCCCGAGTCCCTTGCTTTCTTCTCCATTTTATGAGAAAAATGGATCTGATAAAGCTACAGCTGATCCCCAAGGCTTTTGCCCAGGACAAGGTTACCATTGGTCACACTGCCCTGTGTCTCCTCCTTTCTAGCACCAGCGCCTCGCCGCCCCCACTACCCCTTCAGCCCACCCCCAGCACTGGGACCGCCAAGCCTCCCTTCCAGCTCTCAGACCAGCTCCAACTGCAGGACCCACCGGGACTGGCCAGCAGCTCGGCACCCAGCTGCTCACAGCCTGCCCTGGGCCTCCTCCCCACCATCGCTGCTGTCATTGCTGCGCCCTTCTTGCTACACAGCCTTGGGGCCTCCTGACCTCGCCCACCCCGGGCAGAAGAGCCAGCTGAGCCACACAAGGATCTGCGGCACAGTCACTGCTCCTGCCAGCACTCCCAGTGGTGCCCAACACCTCAAGGGTAGGCCAGATGGGGTCAGTTAGAACACTAGAGCTTTATTGTACCCAAATTACATCTTCTTTTTTGTAGAAGGATCTTAATTTCCCATAGTGCTATGGGGCTCTTTTGTAAAATATGTCCATATTAAAAGAAGACAAATGTATTTATTCTACCAATTAAACTATTTTCATGTGGCCTATGTTATAACCCCTTCATCAGTCCCAGTGGCAAGCCAGGAGGAAACCAAGGTTGCTGGGGCATCTGTGACCTCATGTGGACTGTAGCTCCAAGCTGGCTTCTTCTAGATCACCCACACCTCCTGGGTATGGGTTTGGTTCTCCCACCATGGGGACCTCAGAGGGAGGGGCGGGCAGACAGACTTAGCTTTTGTGAAGCTAGATTTGGGAGCCAGAGGTCTGAATGCCTGCCCACTGTCCTCCCTTCCCCTGGATGCATCCTAGGGCCTGGGAAGATACTTTAGGGAAGACAATGCTGCTATTTTGACTCCCCTGAGTGCCTGTGAACTGGCCTACAGAGCTCTCAGTAAGTATTTCAGCCAAAGTGCTGGGGTGGGGTGGAGGGTGGAATGTTAGTGCCCAGGGAAGTTGTCCCCTAACTCCGCATAACAGATGACTAAATTAGATCCAAAGAGAGCAAGATGGGCTGCCCAAGGTCATTCAGCAAATAGGGAAGTGAGGCCATGAATTCAGACCTCTGTATTACGGTGTCATTAATCCAACTTGGGGTGAATGATATGCTATTGAGGTCACAGCTAAATCGAGCCATTGGGGCTGAAGGACAGAGTGGGCACAGAAGGACAATGTCAGGGCCAGGCCCTCTCAGAGTTGTGTGGTAATAACAGAGGCAATGAGAGCAGCCATTTGTCCAAAGCCTGCAGCATGGCCAGCACTTTGCACACTCATTTCATCACTGATCTTCATGCCAGCCCTGGGAGATGTGACTGTCCCCATTTTACAAATGAGGAAATAGACTCCCAAAGAGATGAAGGGACATGCTGAAGGTCCCTCAGCCAGGATGCAGCCCCAGATCAATGTGATACAAAAGCAGTCTTTGCCTCCTGGTCCACCTTCTGCCGTGTTCTCCCTCCCAGAGATGCTTCAAAGGAGGCAGATCTTACCCAACTGGGACTAGCACAAGCTTCTCGCTCCAGCAAAAGTGGCTCATGTTGGTCCCTCTGGCCATAGGGCTCTGGCAACAGCATGTGCCACGTGTCCTGTGCCCCGACTTGCCAAGTCCTGGAGCCCATGACGGGCTTTCTTGCCAAATCAGAGGCTGGGGTGGGGCACAGCTATGGGGGCCTGGGGAGACAGGGCAGCCAGTGGGGTCAGGCAGGCTACTGAGCCTCAAAGAGACTGGCCCAGCCCCTCTGCTCCCCGAGGTGGCTGAGGAGACATGACCAGTAGGCTGACCCCGAGTCCTGAACCTCATTTGGGCTGGTGACTCACTGATCACACAGTCCTGGAACCTGAGAGGAGAAAGGACCCTTCACTAGACAGGTGGTAGTAAGAGTAATGGGGCCTAGAGAGGGGAGACGCTTCTCCAGGGCTACACAGTTGGGCGGGAGCCCAGAGCTCCCCTGCCTCACTGCACCTGGGTTTCCCTGGAAGGCTCAGGGGCAACTGATCAGCCCTAGTGCCATCATGCCCAGCTTGGCAGCTGTCTGCCCTCTGAGACAGTATAATTCTGGCAGCTTATGGAATGGTCAGGGGTTCCATGGGCATCTTGGAAGGCAGTTGAATTCTTTTCAGCTCAGCCCTGATTGGCATGTTAGAGCATGAGACTCGACAGAAGCCTGGCACTCCACTTCAGGGGTCCAGCCAGCCAGCCCCATGGGCACCACACTCTAAACTGAACTTGACCCCGGCCAGGGCTGGAGACATTTTATCCTTGGCAAAAATGTGACTTCCTGCCTCTGAGAGGGAAGGGGTTTAGCTGACTTATAAAACAGTCTCAGAAGTTGGACATCAAACGGTTCGTGCAGAGCGCTATTTGAATGAGATAAGTGTAAAGGAATTAGAAACACACAGGCCAGATTCCCCTCTGTTTGGGGCAGAGTATGGCATGAGATATATTGAGACAGAGCTTGAGGTTCATTAAAGACGAAGCATTTGGATAAATAGTCCAGGCACTGACTGTGTGCCCAGATCTGTGCCAGGCACAGAGCCAAAAAGGTAAATGAATGCAGTGTGTAATTACTGAGCACACGCAATGCCCAGCTCTGTATTGGAGTTGAATCTACTCACCTTTCCTGACCTAGTGGAACTCAGTTTCAGGATGGGCCAAGCAGCCTGGTCCTGAGTTATTCCATCCCAGCCCCTGATTTCAGCTCTCTCCTCTGGGCAAGTTGGGGGTTTCTAAACTCTCCCTTAACCAAACATTCAGTTGTATAAAGAAAGATGTCTGGACATGTGCCAAAGGGGAGCCAGAGCCAGTGTGGGTCAGACACCTGGAGCCAAAGTTCACTGGTCCCTGCAGACCACTGGCTGGCCTGCAGGGACCAGGGGTGTCAAACGAACGCAACTTGTTAACTGATATCCCTGAATTTCTGAGGCACAAGCATGGAAATCTACATGGCTGAGGCATTTGAATTCTCTCATCCTCCAGAGAACCCCCATTCTGTAAGCAGCCTCCCAGACCTTTGGAATGATCTTTCCAGAAATACTGTATACACTTAGCTTAATAAAATGCCCCTATTCCTCTGAGAGCTTCGGGTGCACTCCTTAGGACTTTCCTGTTTGACTTTGAGGCCGACGAGAAAGAAAGAAGGGCTGAGACCCAGCAGGTTAAGTGACCTGCTAAGGTTGGGCAGCGGGCCTACATCCCCTGTCTCTCGGGAAAGCCGATTGTACAGTCAAGGGGTTATCTGGGGAAGTCGGGGGGCCATGTCTCCTGGTCTTCCTCCAGTGGCTGGCCTGATGCACCAGCAGCCAGATGGAGACAGGGAGCACCATCATTCACAGTGAGGTATAAGAATTGGGCTGACAACAGGGAGCCCCCAAGGGGTCCCCAGCCCTGACAGTTAACGATCTGCAGCCTGGAAACTGTGCTGACCACAAGTAGACCTTGAGCAGAGTTTCCTCATGCTGAATGCTCTGTCCTCTACAGCTGTCCAGCCTTAGCTAGACTCCAGCCATCAGGCCCCATCCTACCTGCCCATTTCCCAGCCCAGTGCCACTGTCACAGTGGATCTCAAAGAGGAGGGAAAAGTTCTTCTACCAAAAGGAGAGTTTATTAAAAACACTATGAAGGACAAGAGAATTTCTATCCAAGAATTACCACTTTGATGGTATCCTGCATAGCAGAGAACAGAATTGAGGCTAGTGATAGTTTTTCTGTGACAGATAAGTGCCCAGGTCCTCAGCCTGGTATTCCAGACCCTCCGTGATCCAGCCCTGCTGACCTCCCAGCCCTTCTCTTTTCTCTCTTGCCCTGTGCCTGGCCAGCCTGAATCACAGTCATTTCTAGAATAGTCATTTCTAGGAAGCTCACAGGAAGGGAAATTCCCCCCAAATGCGCATCCTTTAGGATCAACTGATATAGCGCCTCCTCCAGGAAGCCTCCCCCGATTCTTCTGTTTTTCCCTATTATCTGTCCCAGTGAGGTGGCTGTCTAGTTGTGTATCTGCTCCCCTAATAGACTGTGAGCAACTCAATGGAGAGGTCGTATGAGTTTTATGTTTGTATCCTCATCGGACACAAAGGTGGTGCTCAAAAGATGTGTAGAGAGGGAAAGAGGGAGGGAAGGAAGCACAAAGAGAGGGAGGAAGAAAGGAATGAAGGCAAGAAAGGAGGAGAGAGCAGCTTAGCTCTGCCAGTGGATAGTGTCCACCAAGCCAGAGTTGTGTGAGCCTGGACCAGGGCCCCCGAAGTGGTGGGCTTCCCCAGCAGCAACAATGTGCCACCGGCTGCGGATGTGGTAGGAGAGTTGAAGTCTTGGCAGGGAACTGGTGTAGACGACATCCAGGGTCACTCCTGGCTCTGTATTGCTCAGGTTCTTTGAAAATTGTTGTTTTTCTAATAGCATATTTAAATAGCCAAAAAATTCGCCCTGGCTGGCTGTACTAAACGAGTAAGGTTTAGAAATCAGTCCAGCCCCTGCCCCACCACCCCTTGCCTCTCCCCACTCCTTCCAACCCAGCTGGACCTGCTGAGGCCCCTGGGCAGACCTCAGGCCCCCAGCCCCATCCCACAGTTCCCTCCCTCTCTGCCTATCTGGCCTGGGGGGAGGGAAGAGAGGGTTCATGAGACTGATTGAGCCCCCACCTGGCCCTTTCTCCACGTGGGAGCTTGGCTCTTCCCTTTGGAAAGTATTGCACATCCATCCACACTGACAGGTGACCGTCCCTGAGCCTTCGTTTCCTCATCTGTTAAATGGAGACCTTGTTTCCTACCTATGCTGTTCTGGGGCCAGAGTTTGGGGGTAATGTGTACAAACTTGGGGCTCCATGCATGGAAGTGAGGTATGACTGCCTTGAGCCCAAGACCCCAGGCTGCCTTGAGATTGGAAGCATGTGGCAGGCAGGAAAGGTACAGAGTAGCCTGCCTTGAAGGCCTCCTCCATCCTAACTCCTACTCTGGGAAGGGTGGGCTTTGAACAGGATCCCAGTGTGGGATATTTCCTGTGAGCTGACAGTGACAAACGCTAGAGGCTGGGGTGGGCAGGGACTGACGGTTAGCCAAAGGAGGTTCTAGCCCAGAGGAGGGGATGCTAGAGGCCCCCCATTCCTGAGCCTCCAGCGAGTGCAGATGGTCCCCAGCTTGACTCACCGTGGGACACGAGCGTCAGATCTTAATGTGTTGGGAAGGTACTTATGATGTTGCTCTTTACTCGCTCCTCCCGTACCCTGTGAATTACCATGAAGAGTTCTTTAAGAGTTTAATAGAAGACAAAGAAAGATGCTATTAATGTTATTTTGGCAAGAATATTTTTGTAGCATAATATATTAATAAAAGACATTATGAATTCCATGGTTCAGTGTTTCTGTGTGCGATGGCTGCCCTCCTGCCAGAGATGAGCCTTTGTTTGCTGTGAGGCCAATGCCTGGGGCAGTGGAGCAGAGGACTTAGGATGGGCCCTTTTCCCCTGGGCTTGAGCTGGGTCGATGGTTTGAGAAACTCATGCCGAGCAAGGCCTAGAGACGTCTATAGAAGAGAGAGCTGCCTGCAGATGCTGAGAAGCAGCTACTCAAGGGCTTTGACCACAGCTCAAACCTGAGACTTACCCTCAGACCCCCTTTCACAGCTCCCTGACTCACAAGACCTGCTGATGCTTCCTCACTCATCCCGCCCACCCTTGTCATCCTCATTGCTCCACCTTGGTCCTGACCTTCATCTGAAGCACTGCCACCTACTGCTGCGTCCCCTCACCCAAAGTGAGCTCTATGCTTTTAAAATTCTTCAGTGTCCTCCTGATGCTGTTGCCAAAGGTCACACAAGGCCCTTGCCCATGTCTTCTGCATGAACTTTACCTGTCGCCCATTCCTCTCCCAGGACTCAACACTCCCAAGTTACCACCAGCTTCAGCGTTTCCTGACGTCATCCCGCCCTTCGCCACCCCCTGACTTTGCACAAGCCGATTATTTTTGAACCGTGCCTCCACTCTGCTCCCACAGCTCCCCATTCACTGCAGCAGTGTGCTGTGTGGAATGACGTGCTCCTGTCCGCCCTCCCCCGTGGCTTCGCAGGGCCAGGAGCAAGGTGCGAACCTCTGTGTGCCCAGCCCCACATGCAGTGGTTCACATGGAACATAGGGACACTATACACAGTGGGAACTTGGGAAAGATAAAATATGTCAATGCCTTTTAGGTCATGTCACAGTGAGTCACACCATCAGGTGTTATCTGGCTGGGATCTGCAGACGATGTCATGCTGCATGTGCCACCCGGGAGAGACTTAGTCACTGGAACTTGAGGGCAAGGGGACAAGTCACTGAAAAGTGTGGAGTGTCCTCTTTGTTTCTAAAACCTGGGAAGCCATCACCAGAGGCAATTCTCTGGCCACAGCTAAGGGGTTCAATGAGTTCTTCCAGCTCCTACTAAGAGCAATGTGAACTGAGGGTGGCGGGCCCACTGCCACAAACAAGAAATAATAATGCAACTGGAAGCTAACCTTTGTGGAGAATTTATTAAGTATCAGGCAGTGTGCTAAGTGTCTATGAGCGTGACATCATTTAATCCTCACAGCTGCTCTTCCTTTCCACAGATGAAGCAACAGATGCAGAGAAGTTAAGTTTATCACCTGACTGTGATCACACAGCTTGTAAATGCTAGAGCCAGGATTGAAACACTAGTAGTCCAACTCCAAGCCTATTGTTTCACTGTTATCCAGCTATTCTGTGCTGCTCTGGGTGGGCTGTGGCCTATGAGGCGGGCAAGGCAGTCATCACCCATATTTCAGAGGCCAAATGGGCAAAGTCAGGGCCCAACTGAGGCCCAATGCAGTGAGCCTCTCCGTCGTGTCCCAGCGCCTGTCCGGAGCCCTGTCCCACCCTCCTGACTCTGGGAAAAGTCCCAGAGAAAAAGCTCTGCCCTACTCCCTAAGCCCCATCGTGTTCCTAGGAGTTGATGTTGATGGTGTGAGGACTGCTGCAATGGCCAGTGACCCCTGTGGCCTCTGCCCCTCACACACCTGGGAAGGAGGCTCCGAGGGTCCACCTTCCCAGCTCAATGGGAGAGTGAGCCTCTTGCCTGTCCTCGGGGCCCATTGTTCTCAGTTCAAGTACTCCCTAGATAAGAAATGATGGCCCAGAAATAGGGTCTCAGATACCATGGGATGGGTGGCTGGGGGGACGTATGGAAGCAGGTGGCAAGAGGGGATACCCAAGTGTCTATACCTGGTGCACTCACTCAAGTGCTTGCACCTTTAACTGTGAGCTGCCTCTGCCACCCCTGCCTGGTAGCAGAGCCCCTTGCTCTGATCTGGCTTCTACTGAAGTGCTCGTCCTGGGAGAATCTGGATGGCTCGTCTGATAATGGATCATAACTGTCAGGGGGAACCCCATCCCAGCCACAGTCCTCTGTGGGGCTGCCCCAGACAGGAGGCCACTCTAGATGGTTACACACCTCAGAGCTGGGCCCTTGAGGAAGCTACCAGGAGGTGGGTTTCAGTTCAGAGAAGGAAAGAGCTTTCCAGAGCCAGCACGTGTTGCCCCAGGAGGTGGAGAACCATTCAACAGGGGAGGTATAAACAGGGGCTGGGAACTTGCGGTAGAGAAAGGATCCTGCCCAGGCTGTCCGTCTGTCTCTCTCGTTCTGTTTCTCTCTGACTGCTCACTCCCTATCATCTTATGTCCTCTGAGGTATCTCTCTCCCACCATCAAATGCCAAAGGGCAAGAGGTCTCTTTGTTTCTAAAATCTGGGAAGCCATCACTAGAGGCAATTCTCTGGCCATGGCTAAGGAGTTTAATGAGTTCTTCCAGCTCCTACTAAGGAGCAATGTGGACTGAGCGTGGTGGCCCCAGAGGTGCCAGCAGGCAGTGTCCTGCCACAGACAGGCTCCCAGGAGGTGACCACAGGCCCTGGGTTCCAGTCCCAGCGTAGCTGTGGCCTGCTGTGTGACCTTGGGCCAGCTCTGCCCCTCTCTGGACCTCAGTCTCCTTATTACCGTGAAAGGAGGTGGAGCAAATTGTATTTGCTGAAATTCATTTTAGAAAGAGCAACCTTTTTATTTAAAAGCCTCCTTCCATCAGGGCTCTAGTTAAGAAGGAAAACCACCTTCTGCCACCTCAAAGTAGGTAGAGGGAAGACATTCCTTATGACCGGGGTGGGAATTTTATTTCATTTCATTTTAATTTTTTATTAAATCATAGCTGCGTACATTAGTGCAATCAAGGGGTACAATGTGCTGATTTCATATACAATCTGAAATATTTTCATCAAACTGTTTAACATACCCTTCATGGCATTTTCTTAGTTATTGTATGAAGACATTTGTATTCTGCATTTAGTAAGTTTCGCCTGTACCCTTCTAAGATGCACCATAGGTGTGGCCCCCCCAATCACCCTCCCGCCACCCCAACCTCCCCCCTCTCCTCCCTTCCCATATTCTTGTGTTATAGTTGGGTTATAGCCCTCATATAAAATCTTTAAATTAGCTTCATTGTAGGGCTGAGTACATCTTTTTTTTTTTTTTTTTTTTAGACAGAGTTTCACCATCACCATGGGTAAAGTGCCATTACACTGTCATAACTCACAGCAACCTCAAACTCTTGGGCTCAAGCAGTCCTGCTGCCTCAGCCTGCCAAGTAACCTGGGCTACAGGCATCTGCCATGATGCCCAGCTAGTCTGTCTATCTTTAGAAGAGATGGGGTCTTGCTCTTGTCCAGGTTGGTGTCAAACTTCTCAGCTTAAGCAATCCATTCACCTCAGCTCCCAGAGTGCTAGGATTACAGGTGTGAGCTACTGTACCTGGCCATTAATGCCAGTCTTAAGAGAAGGAAATAGGTGGAAGTCCTATTTTTTTTTTAATTTATGTGTGTAACATCTTAGCCATGAACTTTTCCTGTGCATTTTGTTATTACTTCATCAACAATCACTAAGAGTAAACAAAAAGAAGAAAGGTTCTTGAATGTCAACTATACTATTTCTTGAATGTTCTAAATAAAGGTAAAAGGAAAAATAACAGTTATTTGTTCACAAATATTTTGAGGACCTCCTCCAATACACAGTTCGTAACAAATGACAAAGATAAATGTGTATCTTGTCCCAAAGTTTACACCCTATAGAAAAGACATCAAGTTAGCCCATGATGAACACTCCTCCTCCTCCTTAATAACAGAACCCCAATTCTGTTAGGAACAACAACGTGCATATTGAAAAAACAAATGAAAAAAAAAAATACAACATTTCCCAGCCTCCCTTACAAATATAGGCAGTCCTGATATGTGAGTCCACACAATAAGATCCGAGCAGAGTGTTGAGTGGGACTTCCCATACAGTTAGTTCCTTTAATGGAAGGCTGACTCAGCTGGCATGTTCACCTTGGTACTTCCTCCTTCTGGGAAAACACATGTGAGAGCTGGACAGTAGCAACTATCTGACATCATAAAGCAAAGACCAATAAACTACAAGAGACTTTTACCCCCACACCCTTGAAATGGTAAACCAAAGCCAGCAACTGCCTAACTCTGGATTTCACATTATATGAGAAATACCTATTTCCTGTCTTCTTTAAGCCTCTTTTAAGTTTTTTGTGATAGATGAACTTAAAATCTAATAAGAAGGAAACACTGAAAAAGTTTTATGAAAATCCTCAGAGGAAGACATTAGTTCTGACAAAGGCAAGGGCTGGAAATGATCAAGAAAATAGATAGATAAAGCAAACATAAGTTGGTTCTTTTATTTGTTCAACTATCATTGTCAACCAATATACAAGGTGTTGAGATACAGCAGCTCCCCTAAGGAACTTTGAAAAGGGTTACAAACAGAGAAAGTGATTATTAAAATACAGAGTTGTCGCAATGGTGCAGCCACACAGATGTGCTAATTGTGCCTACCCACTCTAATACCCACAAAGGTAGCATCCTGTCATCAAAGGAACAATCATAGGAGTTAACCTCAACCTTACAGCTATAAAAACAGTAAAATGTGAATATAGTATACTTTGAGCTACAAGTAGAGTTGCACATCACCTGTAGATTTTATTTCTCCTTCACGGCATCCTCTATCCAATTTTCCAGGACCATAGAAAAAACATGCTTTAATGTCATCAAAAATCTAAGTAACTTCCCTAATGTGGTCCAGAGAACACCTAAACTTAAATGCAACTATAAACAAGGAAAACAAGTAGTTAATATTTAATATCTTAGTAGCATATCCTATAAATTTAAAGAAAAATGTGACTCTCTTATTAACAGTTATTAAACAACATTACTAAGTTACTAAAAATTAGGAAAGATTGTTTGTCAAACAGTATACAATAAGGGAAGAAAAAAATGAGTGTCTTTTTTTCCCTCTGCTGTTACATAAACACACACACCAACAAGTAGAATGTCTTTCAAACCAAAACAATAGGAAATCACTTTTGGCTGAAAGAACAGGCTTAGATCATGTTGATTTCTTCTTTAATCCTGCTAAAGCAAGTTTCTGCATGCTTACTGGAGCCTCCACCTACAGAGTTGTTAGGACAACAGCCAACACATATACTCAATTACGTAAGTATTCAATGCTATCAGCCAGCTGTTGCCAGTACATAATACACTGACCTCTTTCACTCGCTCTTGCTTAAAATGGCAAAAACAAAGCAACTGTTGATATAACAGTAATCATGAAATATGCAAAATACTTTCTTCAAAAAGATTGTAGATAACTATAAAACTCAGTTTTGCATTTTAAAATGCCCTACTACCTCTGAACTGCTTTTTTGTTCCTGATTTGCAAATTAAGTTATTAACCTTTTAACTGTAAATTTATTCCTTCAGTTCTTTGGAAAAAAAAAGCAGCCAGGAATTCAAAACTAAAATATACTTTCCCTTTGTTTCCAATCAAATTTCTCACTGGAGTATATCACATGGTAATCTTCTGCCTTCCCTCTCATTCATCTTCAAGTTCTTCCATGGTTAGAAGACAACTGACATGAACCCTATTATAGGAAATGGTCAAAATCTGCTCTGAATATAACTCTCACCCCTTACTTTAGCAATCAACAAAAAACTCTTCACCTATGTTTGAGTGTGGAAGTGTGTTTCTCTAATTCCATTATTTCCAAACTAGCTCATGAGAAGAGGGCAGGAAAGTCCTATCAACAACAGAAAACAGACTAAGCAGAACTATGACATGAGACTTGAAAAAAATTCACATATCGTGGGGTGAGAACTACCATAACTACCAAATGGATATCAATTTAGCCAAAGAAACTTGGGCTTCCTCAAATTAGCTTTCAATTCAATACAGTGAGTAACTCAATGCTAATTAATGACCAGACATAGTTCTAGAGACCAGTAAAGAGAGATAACATCATTATCCTTATAGATGTTTCATGCCTCTCACAAAATCATGCATGTAGTTAACAGTTACAACACTTCTACTTCTTCCCCCAAACAGTCAGTTGATTTTTTTCTCCAATTTTGGTGGTTATCTTATGTTTTCTGCTCATTCATTAAACCAAGACAATTTGATATTCAAATGTAAGACAAGTGTTCTGAAATTAATAGTTATGTTACTTATATAATTTATAACATACTTAACATAAAATTATACATCAGCAATGACTTGATGCAGTGAAAACAAAATTATACTAAACTTTTCTCCCCTCCACCCCCAAAAGGGAAGAATCACTTCAACTTAGTTATACAAATATGTACTGAATAATTAAGTTCAATTAATTGGGTTAAACTCAAGGCCAAACACTACTAGGTTTTTATGCACCTTTCCTACCCTCTGATTCAAGATGAGATGCTTCAATTAATCCAATAGCCAGGATCCTGAAGTGGTCTGGTTCACTCAGGTTAGTGAGGAGAACAAGATCCTGCCATTCACAGCCAGGCTTCTGCAGCATGGCCAGATGACTCCAAGACTGGACAAGTATTCTTACATCTTTCACTACTCCCCGCAGTAAAGAAACTGTAGACCAATAGTGACAAACACGAGCTTCATAAAAGCAAAACATCACAATTTCTTAAAAGAGGGCCCTCTACTATAATATTAGAAATTTAAAATTAGAAATTTGAAACCACCTTGAGATATCACCTAACGCCGGTGAGATTAGCCCACATGATGAAATCCCAAAATCAGAGATGCTGGCGTGGATGTGGAGAAAAGGGAACACTTCTACATTGCTGGTGGGAATGCAAACTAGTTCATCCGTTTTG
>CAUYRH010104612.1:0-11912 GCA_963574655.1 Perodicticus potto
TCTAGCATTGATGGAGAATTATAGAATAAAGGTTATAATTGGCTCTGTGAAACAAATGCAGACATCATTCATAAACATTTAAGGCTGACAGAATATGTACACCATTCCTAATTCTGGCCATGTAAAGAGATCTGTGTTCACATTTTATACAAAAAAGAAATCTTGAACATCTATGGACTCTCACATTTTTATTCTTAGACAGTTAACACATAACTTAAGTGAGTAATCCTCAGGAACCACAAAGTTTACTTTTGACTCTTCGGGACAGCTATTGTAATCAGATCACTGTTGTGTGAAGGGCAGAAGTTACTTAGGCTGCTGTCTGCCTTTCTGAATTTTGAGAAAAGCAGAATTTATTTGTGTTTCTGTGAGAGTTTCTGAAAGCTAGTGATAAATATCAAGGTTGCAATCAGTGCTTTAAATTATTCTTTATTACATGATATTTATTACTGTTGAATTATAATGTGGCTTAGAAATGGCAATAACCTAAATAATTGATTTTGCTACATGTTTATATCATCATATCTGAGATGTTTCATCTCAGTTCTGCACACTGACTTCTTTTTAAAAGTTGAAAAGACTTATGAAATATATTTTTCTAGAATATGGTTTTTTGTTTCTTTGTTCTTAAAGAGCTTCATCTTCCCTGTAGACTACCCCTGGTTTGTATTTTGAAGTGGTAGAAATAGGTGTTTTATTCTAGGAGACTAGGATCCCTCCAGGCCCCAACACATGTAGTCCTTTTATCAAGGGTTTGTATGATTGGGCTCCCTAAGCTCCAGGAGGATCTGTGATGTCCTGGGCACCTGTAATAGGCTGGGTGCACTGATATGAATAGACAGGTGCCATCTTTGAGGGCTTCAGAGTCCAGGAGAAGGCATAGCCACAGAAAAGGCTCAGCTAGGGAACTCCTCTCAAATGCTGTTTGCTCTTGGGAGACACAGTATTTTTTTTTTTTCTCTCTCCCTCTCATAGTTTCTGTTAACAGATGGTTTTGACTCTAGTTATAATTTTTCCTGGTGGCAGATGACCCTGTTAAGGTTCTTTAGCCACATGAAGTTTGGGCAAACCGATCACAGTGATTTTGAACAATAAGGGCTCCAGTGGCCTTTGGAATCATCTTGCAGGAGATGGGGAGAACACTCCTGGTGGGTACTCAGAGTTGCTGATTAGTAACAGGGCTAGTACGGATGTCTAGAGATACATTTCTGTTTGGAAAAAAGTATTATTAGGAAAGGTAACTCTTCTACCCACTGTGCATTGTTGGCTTGGAGGACTACTTTTGAGGAGCCAGTTTCCTGGGGATGGGAAGAATGAATGCTTTTGTGAAATACTCATTGCTTTATAAAATGGGACAGGTAGCTCTTACATGACCCCTTCCGAGTTCCTGACTTTGTTTCCAGCTCACATCGGCCTAGTAAACCACTGTAAGGCGGCTGAACCAGACTTAGAGCGACGGTGTTGCAGCTAGAAATGACAGATCATTCTATTCTGAAAGAAGTGTTTCCCCACACCTTAAATTCTGAAAGAAGCCACGGGGCAGAGAACCTGGCTCCCTTTGCCATTGAGAAACTTCTTCCAGCTGGAAGACTCAGCTGTACGCTTGCTTAGTTAAGTCAGTTTACCTCCTGTTGAGGGAACTGTTCCTTTTGAGTAACTGCCTTTATTTTCTACAGTGAGACTGAACAGAGTCAGTCAGAGACGGAGCAGAGCAGCAGGCCTGGAATGGCCAGGCCACCTACGTGGACCGCTGTTTTCTCCC
This sequence comes from Perodicticus potto, assembly GCA_963574655.1. Classification (NCBI taxonomy): domain Eukaryota; kingdom Metazoa; phylum Chordata; class Mammalia; order Primates; family Lorisidae; genus Perodicticus; species Perodicticus potto. The sequence continues at coordinate 1,763 of CAUYRH010104612.1, forward strand.
TGGCCACAAGGCGTGATCTTACAGGTTCAAGTTAATTGTGTCTGCTCAGCATGTCTGGAATATGGGAGAGTGGGCATAACACTTATAAAATGCTTGGTCCTGCTGTACGGTTGTGCTGTGCAGAAGCTGGAGAAAATTCCATCTGCCTGGTGGGTCTGGTTTGTATGAATAGGTGGTGTTGGTAGAAGCTGCCTGTGCCCTGCACACCACCTGGCCACACAGCCTTTGTACCTGTGACAGTCAGATCAGCTGCGAGAGGCAGGTGGTTAGACCCTTTTAAACGTGTGCATGTTTGGTTTATTTTGCTTATGGTCAGTCCAGGGTCCCTGAGAGATCTGTGAAGCTGGGAGTCTTTATCTGCTCCTATAGCATGAGCTCCTAAAACAGTGCCTGGTGTAGACTAGGCATTCTGTAAATACTTACTGAATGAATCAACAAATAAACTGGCAGGATAAATCTTTGTTTGTTGGCAACTGTGATTTGATTTTAAAAGGCAAATGGGCCCCTGCGGGAGAAGAGGCTAGGAGGTCCATTTAGACTCTTGGTAGAGAGAGGAATATTTCTGCAAATAAATAGTTTTCCACATTAAGTAGTGACTGTCCTTAGCTTTTTATTGTGGAGCAAGTCATGACCATTTTCCAAGTTTAATACAAGGTCAACTTTGACTTGGAGTCATTAAGGAAATTGAAGTTTTAAAGGTCCCAGTCTCAGTAATTTCCCAGAATAAACCTCTTGGAAGGGGTTGTTGATTGAAATGCGCAATTATCAGCAGCCGAGATTTTATCTGAGGGCAATGAGATGAAATGGCTCCTTCTGAGCAATCATTGGCATTTTGGCACTGTTTTTCACAAACAAAGTACAACCTTTAAAAAGATTGACAAAGATGATAGTGTGTCGTGTGTGGGATATAATAGATGTTGATTTGTGATTGGTTGTCTTGTCTACTTCACATGAAATGTATTGTGTCTATATATTCTCCTTTTAGCTATAAAAATACTTTGTCACGAAAGCATGCAGTTTAATTAGTGATTGTTCCTCAAGTTTCTGAAAGCTATGGAGGTTTCTCATGCCTGGACTGTTTTTTTTCCCTGTCCACCAGAGGGAAAAAAAAAATCCTTGCGGAATTCTACAGTGTTACAAAAACGAAAGCCATCAGCTGCTCTTTAAGAAGTTGGCTTTTTAAAAGCACCATAATTACAACTTAATGGTATTCTGTAAAGTGGTGCTTTAGGCATAATTTAAATTCTTTTTCATGACCAGCTTTCTCTAAAACTTTTGAAGGAAAACATGTATTCTTTTGCTGTGTCACTTGTAAGAATGCTGCTGACGGATGAAAAAGGACTTTACAAATTAAGACCATCTTGGTGGGTTTTGTTTCCACAAGCATCCAAATTGAGAGCAAATCAGGGTTAGAAATAATCCTTAAAAAGATAAAAGACTCTTGAAAGCTCTTCGTTTTGGGGTCATCACTACTGTAGTTTATATTTCCATGAACGAAGTCACTTAGCCATGGTCTGTATCCTGGCCATGCTGACTTTCATTTAAAAGAGCAGGCTAAAGGCTAAAGATCAAGGCTGCTATGTCTACGGATAAAGACAAAATGATGTTTTGGGTCTGCACTGTTGTATCCACCTAAATAAAACTTTTTTGAGTAATGAAAAATGCCTTGGTATTTCTTGCCTTCCCTTTAGGGAGAGTCATTTTATGGAAGACGTAATAGGAGATAAGTCCCAGAATGTCTTGAGGCTCATTTCTCTCTGCTGGACACATAGCATCTGGTAGACTCCATTGCTAACTTGCTAAAATCCAGCTGGCGGTAACTAAAGGAAGAAAGTCCTTGATTAAGGGCCCACAGAGTCTAGAATTTCTAAAGCAGAGATCACATGCTTTCTGATTGAGGATTGTTTGCCTCCGCTGGGTAAGAAATAGGGACCATGTGCTCTAAACATGAGTTGGCCTGCCCAGCTCTCTCAAGAGGAGGGCTCCTTTATACAATGGTTAATTAGTGCAATTTACTGTTGTGGGTAATCAGAGCCATGCAAAATCTTAGTACAGTGCCTGGTATCTATTAATAGTTATGGCAGGCACACCCACAGGAACCTTGAATGATGCTCCATAACAAATTACTGCAAACTCAGCAGCTTAAAAGAATACACATTTATCATCCCACAGTTTTCTGGGTCGGGAGTCAGGACAAGCTTAGCTGGATCCTCTGCTCAAGTCTCAATGCTGCAGCCAAGATGGAGGCAGGTTCTGTCTCATCTGGAAGCTTGACTGGGGAAGGAGCTGCTTCTAAGCTTCCTCAGGTTGTTGGCAAAATGAGTTGGGGTCTGGCTCTGTCACCCAGGCTGGAGTGCCATGGTCCCTCATAGCTCACTGCAGCCTCAAACTCCTGGGCTCAAATGATCCTCTTGCCTCAGCCTTCTCAATAGCTGGGACTACAGGCATACTCCTCATGCCTGGATAATTTTTTGAAAACTTTTTTTATGGAGATGGGGGTCTCACTGTGTTGCCTAGACTGGTCTCAAAACTCCCAGGTTCAGGCAAGCTTCCCTTGTTGACCTCCCAAGGTGCTGTATTAAAGGCATAGCTACCACGCCTGGCCTAGAATCCATTTTTATTAAAACAACTGATTAGAGACCTTAATCACATCAGCAGAATCCCCCCCACCTGTACCATATTCTGCCTGGAGTCAGGTCAGAGGTCTTCCCACACCACACAGTGGGGCATTGCGGGGCACCTTGGATTCTGTCTGCCACGGGAGTTATCCTATCGCAGCCCATCTGGGAGACCTGTAGCACATCCCCCACTCTGCCTCTTTGCTGCACCTGCACTGTCCTTTAAAGGCCTTTGCTCAGGGGCTCTTCTCTGTCTGCCTGCCCTGTACCTCCTATTTAGCTAGAACTCAACTCCAGCATCCTCTGAGTTAGCATCAGTCGGTTCTCCTGAGCTGCCTCTTCCCTTTCCCTGATTTAGATGCCCCTCCTGTGCTTGGCATTGCCTCCTACCTCAGTGCTTCGTGCTTTGCAGAATCACGATGGACCCGTGTGCCCAGCCTGGCAGGTCCTTGAGACAAGGCCGCTCTGTCCTCCTGCTCTCCCAGCACCTGGTACACAGCCCAGAGGGGGAGGAGAGCATCAGATTAGATTAGAAGTGAACTCTCCTGGGTTGATCATCCATCTCCACCACCACCCTTTCCATTTTGCCCAACTTGACATGGCCAAGAACAACTCTATTTCCTTCTGCCATTTCAGTAATTGCGAGCTTGATGCCAGGCCTTTCTGAAACACTTGCAAGGAACTTTCCCCGGTGATTTTGACCATTTTCACTCAGGCTAATTTACATCTGAGTAGTCTCGTTTCCTTTCTAAGGGTTCTCACACACCCCACCTCATGTAATTGGAACCCCACAGTTGGCTGTGCTGTTGATTTGAGAGCCTGATGCCATTGGAGTAAGAAGAGTGACAACTTTTCTGTCCACAGTTCATGTTCACCCAGGAAAGAGGCTTATCATGCACTGTTTTCCCTCACTCCAGACCCAGGTGAGGGCAGGGGAGGGGGAAGCTGTGACCTGTGCCCTTCCTGAAGGAACCAAGTTACAGTAATAAACTGCAGAGTTGAGACAATACGCCTGTTCAAACCCTACCTCTACCCCCGCCCCCAACAATGTCAGTGCTCTGCTCTTCCCTCCTTGGAAGAGAAGGAATGATGCTGCTTTGTGGCCGCCTGGACATCTGGGCAGCGCCCTCCGGAGGGAGAAGCAGATCAAGGCCGCAAATGAAGGAAAATCAAAGCACGTTTTCCAAGAGCCTGTCCCACTGTCTCGTGTACCTTTTCTTAGACACACGGATATAAAAAACAAAAGAAACTAAAGGGCCATCAAAAATTACTTCCAAATCCCCAGAAATGAAACTTGCATGATCTCAGGAAGCAGAGTCTAATAATAGAAACTGAGTTTTCACAGAAATTTCAGGAATGTAAAAGGAAATTGTGTGTGAGGGTAATTTCAGAGGTAGAGAGACCCATAAAGATTTTCAAATTCCATCTCATATGTTCGTTTTGAATATCAACACTGTCTCATAGGCAGGAAGCATTGTTAAGTACAAAGGCCCTTGAGGTTTCTTACTATCTTTTTAATTAATTAATTTATTTTTGCAGTTTTTGGCTGGGGCTGGGTTTGAACCCACCACCTTCAGTATATGGCGGTATATGGGGCCGGCACCCCACTCCTTTGAGCCACAGACACTGTCCCCATCTTTTTTATTTTTTTAACCATCTGTCTAAGTACCTCTTGAGATAAGGCAAGCTTCATTTAACAACAACAACAACAAAGAAATTGCCCAATGATAAGAGATACATAAGGCGATTTTGAATTTCCTAGTAGCCACGTAAGATGGGTGAAATTAATGTTAATAATTACTTATCTAATATATCCAAAATATTTCATCATGTAATCAACATTAAATATTGAGATTTTTCTCTTATTCTAAACTTTTGAAATTCAGTTGTGTTTTTTTTTGGGGGGGGGTTTGAACCCCCCACCTCTGGCATATGGGGCCGGTGCCCTACTCATTTGAGACACAGGCACTGCCCTCAGTTGTGTATTTTTTACTTACAGCACATCTCATTTCAGACTAGCCGTATTTAAAGTAATCGCCCCATGTGGCTGGTGACTACCTATTGAACAGAGTAGATGAAAACAGTGTTTTGCACAAGTCCACCCCCCTAATGACTGTAATGCCGTTACTGTCCCTGTGTGTCTGCCAATCTGATGTCTGTCTTTTGTCCTGGTATTCTGCCCTTAGAATCTATTTCCTTTCTGAAGATTATCCCTCTAAGCAGAATTAATTAACTGGGTGCATTCTGCTTTCTTGAAACTCATCAAGTTTGTGCAGACTTTCTGCTGCTCACAGTGAGACGCACATCAAACACCTCCTTCCTTTGAAGCAGTTGGAATCTGGAATTACAGATTACAGTTGTAATCTGGTGGCTGCTTTCCCAATCCCTATACTATCTTGCCTAGTCCTTATTGTTGCTTAATTGTTTGGGGTTTTTGGGGGGGGTGTTGGCGGGGGGTTGCTACTTGTCCTTGTTCTCAAACAGCTCTGTTAACTTTAGGCAGCTTATCTTAGTACCTTCTTAGTAGAGTTTGTTTGTTTGTGACAGAGTATCACCCTAGGTAGAGTGCTGTGGTGTCACAGCTCATAGCAACCTCCAACTCTTGGGCTTAAGCGATTCTCTTGCCTCAGCCTCCTAAGTAGCTGGAACTACAGGTGCCCGCCACAACGCCCAGCTATTTTTTGTTGCAGTTGTCATTGTTGTTTAGCTGGCCCTGGGCCCAGTTCAAACCCACCAGCCTCAGTATATGTGGCTGGCACCGGAACTGCTGTGCTACAGGTGCAGAGCCCTTAGTAGAGTTTGTTAAAGAAAAGTCATTCAATGACACTTGTTAAAGTATGGCAAAGCAAACTTTTATTCAGAACCATCACAATAGGTACACGGACCACTGCTCTGAGATTTTGAAGTGGGCGAGAGAGATGGGGCTCGCCTCTGAATACAGCCTGGGTAAGCGGGAATTAAAAGGCAAGAAGTAGGGAGGGGGTGTCAGTAGATGGAAAATGAGTAAGAGAAATTGTCAGAGGTCAGAGGGATTCTGGCTAAACTGATCTAACAGGATTCTTGCTGAAGACAGGCCAGAGTGATCAGATACCACTTGGGGAGAGGTGGAGGATGAGGATCGGATCAGATATCCATGATGGGGGTGTGTGCTAAACCTGGATTCTACAAGGAAGGTCACAGATGAACCAGGAGGAGTTCGGGAGCCTGACTGAAGTTTGGCCAAGTAAAGCCTCTTTGCCAACCTCCCCACCCCAGCCTAAGTCTAGTAACATGCTGAACACACAGCAGGTTGCAAGATGGAAGGAAGCTACAAGAAAGTCAATGTGTAGGTCAGTGGTTCTCAGCTCCCTAATGCCACGACTCTTTAATAAGTTCCTCATTTGTGGTGACCCTCAACCACAAAATTATTTTCGTTGCTACTTCATAACTATAATTTTGCCACTATCATGATCGTCAGGCAAATATCTGATATGCAGGATGTATTTTCATTGTTACAAAGGGGTCGCACCCCACAGGTTGAGAACCGCTGGTGTAGGTGATAAAGTGTGTTTCACTCCTCTGGAGCAAACTACAGGTGCTGGGGGTCATTCTTTGTCCTTCAGCCAGAGCCTTGATGGAGATGGGAAGGCAGCATAATACAAGCACATGGTAGAGTCCTCCCAAAAGAGTTATCCTACCAAATGAGCTGGCTACATCACAGACCCCCACTGCCAGGGTGGAGACATATCTGTACCCCGTATGCCCCACCCCTGTGCTCGCTCCACCACATGGGCCAGGCCTGCGGTCTATACCAGGTGATCAGTCCCCCCTCTGGGCCCCAGGACAGTCTCAGCACAGCACATCAGCTGGGGAACTGGGCTTCTCACCAAGCTGGCGAGTCAGCTCTGAGCGTCCATCCCTCAAGTGGAGCACAGAGCCAAAGGTTGATGGTTTTTCCCTAGATGGGAGGCTTTCATTAGGAAAGAAACCACCGTGACCTTAAATTCTGCTTACTTGAAAAAGGAGGTTCATTCATTCATTCAACAAAGGTCGATCCAAACACCTGCTATATCTGGCTATGGGTATATAAAGGTAAACTAACCAGCAAGCCCTTGGCTTCGTGGAGTTTCCTGGGAATGATGGTGGCAAAAATGGAGGGGAAGGCCAAGGTAGGTTTAGACTTTGTTCCATTCATAATGTCACCTCTCTGAGCCATTTGCCAAGTGAGGGGCTCAGACTAACCAACCTCTAAAATCTACTGGCCTGTGCTCTGGGGTCCATGTCATTTTCTAAAGTGTCCTGTAGTAGATTCTCTGGAGCCCAGATGGAAGGAAGGAAATTAGTATTTGTTGAGCACCTGTGTGCCAGGCATTTAAAAATATACATTAATTTACTAAACCTTCACAATCCAGGGAGGATGTTCACTTAGTTTTGGGGTGAAGGACGTTAAGACAACAGACTTTCAAGACAAGCCTCCTACATTCTCCCCGAGGAATTGCCCACTGAGTGCTGTGTGACCTTGGTTCCCTCACCTATGACAGAAGAGTCGTGGGTTTTGACTAGAATTAAGGCACTACCCGTAGTGCCGACACATTGTAAATACTCAATACCTCAATCCTTTTTAAGTTTTTAAAAATCTAACAGCGTTTTCACAAAATAAGCCATGTTTGAAAACTAGAAAATCTCAAACTTCTGGAGCATAACAAAGGCAGTTTAGCATATGGCAAAAGCTTCACATTTGGTTTGAAATCAGAAAATCTGGTTTAGAGGCTTAGCTATAATATTTGCAAAGGGTAACCTCGTGAGTCACTTAAAATGTTTTTCTCTGTACCAATACCTACCTTTCAGGCTTGTTGTGAGGATTCAGTGAGACAATGCGCCAGGCACTCAACCACCTACCGTAGAACCTCCACGGTTGACCACCTCCCTACATTGACCGCCTCCCTAAGCCGACCTAAATTTCAGACCAGACATGCACCAGTCATGCACCACTGGTCAGTACAGTGGGCCGAGTGCCTTATGTTGGCCACCTCCAAATGTTCACCCATTTGTTACAGTCCCTCGGGTGGTACAGAGATTCTACTGTAACAGCTGTCTGTCTTAACCTCAAAATAGAAACCCATTCACAACAGCTAAATGCAAGAAAGTCATTCTGAGTGTCTTTATAGACCCCAGTGGTGAGAAATTCAGCCAGGAAAGTATCCTGGGAAGGCCACGGCTAAGGGAGGAAAGCCCACCCTTCTGTAAAAGTGAAGCCAGAAGAGCAGAGTGCAAGGCGGAGCCTGAGCAGCTCAGCTGAAGCGGGACAGCTGACCCAGTCCGCCTTCCCCACACACCTTCCGTGACCATCTAGTTCAGGTTTCTGCACGATCGTGAGGATGTTTCCCCCAGGAGACTGGAGGAAGCCGTCGCACACAGACTGTAGGTGTTAGGATATTGGGAGAGGTCACTTTGCTGATTCGGTGTTTTCTTTACTGATTCTCACATATTTTGTTAAAGTGGAAATTACCTCTCTGTTGTTTGAACATTTTGCATCATTAGAATGAAGACTACTTTGATGTTCCTTCCTACCAGATAAAGTTAAAAATTTTCTAGGTTTTTTCCTTGTATTTCCATTACAAAAATTATTAGAATTGTGACTCAGGCAGAACAGAATTGAGAGGCTCGTCTCACTGTTCTCTGGAATCGCTGGCCTTCTGGTAATAGAGCCCTTCCTCTGGGAACAAGAGCAGAGAGATACCTGCCCTTAACCCCTAGTATCTGTCACGGGCCCTCTCCACCCCTCTGTGAGAGGCAGCAAAGACCAGACAGAGCTGTGAAGGTGACTTGGGTATTTTTCAAAACTATTCTGGAATATCCTTAACTCAGAGAGCTCCCAGCATGAGCCAGATGGACTCTGTGGGCGTGAACCTCCAGAGCATTTGCAGTGGAGGCTGGAAGAGCCACCGAGGGAACCCCAGCCCCCAAGGCAGTTGCGCAAGCCTTGGTGGGGCGCCACACTCGAGCTTCTGCCTGCCTCAGAGCCCGCTTTCTCACCGGCACCAGCTCATCCCGCCCAGCCTGGCCTGCGACAGGTGGTGAGTGCCGTAAGTGGGCCACGGCCCCTCTCAGTTTCTACTCCCCCATGCCATGCATTTGTTAGTTTTAATTGTAAAAGATGATGCAAGCTATTCATGATTACAGAATCATCGCAAGAAAAAATCGGATAATTTAGAAATACAGCTATGCGTCATTTAACGACAGGGATTCATTCTGAAAAATGTGTGGTTAGGCGATTTTGCTGTTGTGCAAAGATCACAGAAGGCACTAGACTTACGCGTTGGTGAGACAGCCTGCTGTGCGGTCCAGCCTGCTGCCCCTATGCTGCAAGCCTGAGCTGCATGTTAGGGGTTGGGACATCATGGTAAGTATTTGAGTATTTAAACATAGAAAAGGTACAGTGAGAACACAGCCTTACCATCCCCCATGGTGCGTGCAGTCTTCGCTGACTGAAGCGTGTCAGGCGGTATGTGACTGTATCTGGAGGCCCTCTGTTCCCTGCTGCCCTCCCAGGCCCTGTCCCACTGCCCAGTGGAGTCACGGTCCTCACTCGTGTCCATCTTCTTACCTGCGCTCTGCACACCACCGAAGCTGCATCTTTCCTAGACACCTGCCTTGCTTGCCCACATAATGATTTTAAAAACTGAATCGCTCCAGAAGGGAGAAAAAGCAACCTAATTTATTTTTTTTGTTTAGTTTTTTCATTTTTTGCACACACATATTTTTCTTCACACACACGTAAGCATATTTTTCTATCCACATACAATGTTTTCATCAAGTGTTGCTGGTTTGAGAAGAGTTTTGTCCTCCTTTTTTTTGTTTTGAGTCAGTCTCGCTCTGTTGCCCAGGCTAGAGTGCCCTGGTGTCAGCCTCCCACAGCAGGTGATGTTATCTCACTTTTCAGCTGAATACTGAGTCGTGAGGAGATCCAGGAACTTCAAGTTGTGCAGCAGAACTGCAAGTAGGTCTGCTGGTCTTCAGAGCCGCCTAACCGCCTTAACACCACTTGAAGAGGAAGGAAGGAGAGACAGAGGGAGGGAGGAGGGAAGGAAGATTCAGGAAACTTCCTGCAGACCGACTGAGCCAGGACCTGTGGAGCTGTGGGTGCTGTTGCACCCTCCTGGCAGCTCGGAAGCACACTACCATTTGAGAATTCCTGTCTCGAGCTGCACTCCCTTTCCCTGCACTGAACTGGGAGAGCCAGAGGGAGCCACCCAGCAGAGGGAGAGCTGTTTCACCCACATGCGCTGATTAGGAAGCCCATGGATCTTTGGGGAGCTTCGAGAACAATGAGGCTCCCCGAGGACACCTCCCTCTCAGTCCCTGGTTCCCTGCACACATTTCTAGCTTCCTTCACCAGTTCCAAGAGAAGACAAATCCCCAGGATCATGTGCATTCTCAGAAGCGACACGGCGGCACCAGCTCTGGCCCATTGCGTGGTCTCGGCTGGGGGGGGGGGGGGGGGGGGGGGGGGGGGGGGGGGGGGGGGGCGGGGGGGGGGGGGGCGGGGGGGC
>CAUYRH010104613.1:0-12054 GCA_963574655.1 Perodicticus potto
GAAACTATAAAAATACTAGAAGAAAGTACAGGGAACACTCTTGAAAGCATTGGCCTGGGCAAATACTTTATGAGGAGGACCCCTCAAGGCAATGGAAGCAGTATCAAAAATACACTACTGGGATCTGATGAAACTAAAAAGAATCTGCACGGCCAAGAACACAGTAAGTATAGGTAGCAGACAACCCTCAGAACAGGGGAGAATATTCGCAGGCTATGCCTCTGACAATGGTTTAATAACCAGAATACACAGAGAACTCCAACGTATTAGCAAGAAAAGAACATGCGACCCCTTCTCAGGATGGGCAAAATATCTGAAGAGAAACTTCTCTAAAGAGGACAGGCCCATGGCCCTCAGACACATGAAGAAATGCTCATTATCCTTAATCATCAGAGAAATGCAAATCAAAACTACCTTGATATATCATCTAACTCCAGTAAGATTTGCCCACATGATGAAATCCCAAAACCAGAGATGTTGGCGTGGATGTGGAGAAAAGGGAACACTTCTACATTGCTGGTGGGAATGCAAACTAATACATCCCTTTTGGAAAAAATATTTGGAGAACACTCAGAGATCTAAAAATAGACTTGCCATTTGATCCTATAATTCCCTTACTTGGTATATATCCAGAAGACCAAAAATCACATTACAACAAAGATATCTGCACCAGATTATTTATTGTAGTCCAATTCATAATTGCTAAGTCATGGAAGAAGCCCAAATGCCCATCGTTCCATGAATGGATTAATAAATTGTGGTCCTTGTATACCATGGAATATTATGCAGCCTTAAAGAAAGATGGTGACTTTACCTCTTTCATATTTACAGGGATGGAGCTGAAACACATTATCCTTAGCAAAGTATCTCAAGAATGGAAGAAAAAGTATCCAATGTATACAGCCCTGTTATGAAGCAAATTTATATCTTTCATGTGAAGGTTACAACCCAGTTATTGCACAAGAAGACAGGGAAAGGGGAGAGGGAGGGAAGGGGATGGAGAGGGTCAGGGGAGAGAGGATAAAGGGAGAGATCACACTTGAGGTCCATCTTTGAAGGGTCAGGAGAAAACTACTAAATGCAGAACACAAATGTTCTCACACAGTAAATGAGAAAATCTCACAAATGTTATGTTGAATAGACGGATGAAATTATCTTAGATTGTATATGAAACCCGCACACTGTACTCTATGATTGAACTAATGTACACAGTTATGATTCAATACAAAAAAAAAGTGAAAGTGGGCTCAGAACTTCTGGCTCAGCAGTTAGGGCACTGGTCACATACACCCGGGCTGATGTGTTCTAACACAGCCAGCTGAAGCCTGCTAAACAAACAAACAAACAACAACAACAACAAAGAAAAATCGCTGGGCGGTGTGACTGGCACCTTAGTCCCAGCTACAAGGGAGTCTGAGGCAACAGAATCACTTTAGACTAAGAATTTGAGGTTGCTGCGAGCTGTGACACCATGGTGACATAGTGAAACTCTATCTCAAAAAAAAGAAAAAAAGTGAGTGATATGCTTAAACGAAATTGACCAAATAGTGGGCTTTAAAGCAAATCATAACAAATTCTAAGAATGCTTTCAAGGAATATAAGCCCTTTCCACAAATGGAAAAATCTAGAAATCAATTTTATTAAAATGGAGAATCTCTGACTCTTTTGAAATAAAGCATTACATATATAAATATTTTTATACTATGTATATAAAATGACAAACCAACAAATAACCTAGGATCCCAAAGGAAATTAAAAAACATTAAGGTGAATAGTAACATTGATATTGCTTGAGAAGAAAGAGGTCATTCTATAATATTTCTCTTTATTACTGACCTTCCTCCTTTTCCAATTTCATGAAAGGTACAAGAAGCATATACTCCCAGCTCTGGATTCATTTTTTAAACCACCGTGATTTAAAACGCACAAGCCAAGACTTCACCCTCTTTCTCCTCAACCTCAAGGCTGAGTTTCATGTGCAGGTTCTTACTCCTTTATCCTCAGCAACTCTCCACCACTTTGGGCCACTGGCCATGGCTCAGAGGCTGCAGGTGTCTCATTGGCTGAGCGAGGACAGACTAAGACTTGTGCTGTCCTCTGTGGAAGGGCCCATCATTCACACACAAGTACACAACATAGAGTTTTTATTTTGAAAGTGAAATTATAAATTTGTGCAGACAAGAATCCAATGAATAAGAACAAAAACAGAAGAATTTCAGACCCTGGGAAGTTTGAAATACCAATTGTTTCTTAAAAATTTTATTTATCTATTTCAATTATATGTTTTTAACCTCACTAAGAAATATAAATAATTTTCCTATATATAAATGAAAGGTTTAATTTGCATTCATAATTCTCATATCTGCTTTGGCATTTTATCTCTGGATAATTCCACTGTATACATGTAGAGAATTGGGAGAAAAGGAGACAATGAATATTATTATCAGAACAGCTACAGCCTGAACGATTTTTTAAAAGGGTGACCTAGTAATACAACTGACAGGAATGATCATTTCTAAAGGGATTAAATAGAAAATCATTCAATGAAATTCACTGCTGTCCATTGGAACATAAGGCACCCCAGAGATAAAATAGTTTCAACAAAGTAAAGTTCATGGTAAAAGTGCCTCTGCATGCCACCTGCCACCGGCCCCACAGAAGTAACCGGACACCACCTGGTACTTGCCCCAGAACTCTAGTTGGTATTTCATAGTGGGGCTACAGCTCTTTTGGGACAACCGTGAGTGGCTCTTAAAAGAGCCTTTGGGTCTCAGTGCTCAGGGATCCTGAGGCAGCTCACTTGCTGATTTTGTACCAGATGACTGCCTTGTTGGCCTGGGACACAGTGCGTTTGCCAATGTCCTCGGGCAGGATCAGGCGTAGGGCCGTCTGGATCTCTCTGGTGGTGATGGTGGAACGCTTGTTGTAGTGGGCCACACGCTGGACTTCTGCACGATTTGCTCGAATACATCGTAAATGATCGAATCCAAGACACTCACGGCCTCCCGGGACAAGCTGAGGCCCTGGTGGATTTGATTCAGGACCCTGGGGAAATAGGTGGCGAAATTGGCCCCTTTCTGGCTGCAGGGGCTACTGCGGCCCCCTGGCTGTTTCTTCTGGGTGGTCGATGACTCTGTCTCTTGGGGCTACTTGGCTCCAGGGCAGGCAGCGCCAGACGACATATCACAGGAAGGCTCAGCCATGGCGTACACAGCTTCCAGGCTTGGAGAGAGCAGACAATGTCTAGTTTGTGCTTTGAGGGAATTTTTTGTACCCTCCGTGTTGCTAGGGCCAACTTGCTGTCTCATTGGATGACTTATTTGATGCAGAGCCTGTCACTCAGCTACACATTTTTCAACGTGATTGGGTAGTCATTCTGGGGTATATAAATCACAACCAGCAATCACAGTGGCCATCTGCTGACCTATGAGCTGCTTCTCGCCTTATAAACAGAAGGTAGAAAGACGTCCTACAAAGCAAAGTGTCATTTGGCCACACACCACCTAGTATCCGCCTTGAGTCAGATCCCTTCCTTACGTGGTAAAATGGTCTTCCCTGAAAGTGATCCCAGGGATTACAAAGCTTGGGAACAACTTCCCTATTCAATCAGCAAGGCAGGCGAAACCAGGAAGGGTCTTACTAACTCGTCTGGCTGGGATCTCCTTCCTATACTGTCGACCATTGACAATGGCTCAGGATTCATGTGTCTTTCATTGGCTGAGCCAGAGGAAAATAGAGCTTAAGCTCCTCTCATGGGATGCTGTGGTCATCCCAGGGATGCATACTCAAAGGACATGAAGTTTTGAGATTTCAAAAATTAATAAAAGAGTATAGTCTCGAAGAGAACAGACTCTGATAAATCAGAATGCCTTAGAACAGTAATTTCAGTTTCTAGATGACTTAAAATAGGTGTTGCTTCTCAAATGTTTGATTTAGGTATCTCTCTATTGTGTTTGTGTCCTAAATTATGTGTTCCGATGAATTCCTCAATATGAATCAGCTTGAAAACAATGGGTGGGGTATTTTTATTCTCTTTTGAGTATTATTTTTATTCCTTGTTATTGACATCAGCAAAACTATGCGCCTTAAATTTGTCAGTAAAACATGTCATTGGATGAGCTTACTGAATACGTTTTCCTCATTCACCTACCATCAAATGAATAATCTGATGTATGTTTTTCCCCTTCTGACAAGTCAGCCTTGGGGTCCCAGAATTGTTTGCACAGTCCAATTATGTCCCAGTTTTATCATTCTTTCTTTAATACTCCTTTTCTCATTCTGAAACAAATCCAAACAGCAATAAAAAGGTCCTAATGGATGTGATTTTCTGAAATGACTTCTCACAACATATAACAACGTGCCTTAGACTGGCATGCAAGAGTAATATCCAAAAATTTTGTATTTCATATTGACAAACACTGGCATTTGGAATCATCAACAAGGAGCATGATATCATTAAGTATGTAGTGAAAAGCATTCTTTCCTCCCTGGTTCCCAGTTCATTCTCTAACAACTCATAGTTCTTAAAACAACCTTTCCTTTCCTACATATTTTCCCGATGTGTATAATTGTCTGAAAAACAATTTCAGGAATGCACTCACACTGTATATCCCCTTCCCACAGAAGTAAAATGCTAGAAATCCATTTTTTGAAGTGGGGAATCTCCGTCATATTCTCGGTCATGTATATAGTAACAAACCCACACAACGCACTGGGGCCACAAGTTAAATACAATGGCAATTAGAAGTTATTAACAGCAACATACATATGAACATTCAAATTACTTGAGCTAAAAGAAAGAGTCATTCTATTTTTCTTATGCTGACCTTCCTCCTTCTTTGATTCCATACAAGGAACAAGAGATACATCTTGCTCCCAGTTATGGATTCATATTTAGAAACTGCCATGATTAAAAACAAGCCCTCATCCACAGACAAAGTTTCACCCTTTCTCTTATCAAGGCTGAATTTTACCTGAAGACTCTTACTGCTTTAGGCTCATTAACAGTCTCGCACATTGGGCCAAGGGATGTGGCTCAGCAGCTGTAGGTCAAAAGCCCTTACCAAAAGCCAGAGCCACTGCATGAATGCTTCAGCCTAGAGAACAATAAGTCAAATAAACCATTTTTTTCTTTTTTTTTTTTTTTTTTTTTTGAGACAGACTCTCAAGCTGTTGCCCTGGGGAGTGGGCTGTGGCATTGATACCGGACACATGGCACCCCAATCAGCTTGGTGAAGCTATGGAGGAGGGGTAGGACCGTCTGCCTACACCTTGGCCGTGTTGGTGGTGGCAGCCAGGAGAGGAACCAGCTGGCTAGAAGGTAGGCAAGGGTGCCCTGCAGGAGGCTCCAATAGCTGGAGGGGCCAGACAACTTCTGGGGAGACACCAGCTCCTTATTTTTCCCTCCCCTTCCACTTGCGGCTCTACAGGGAAGCCCCATTTCCTAGGCCTGGGAATGAAAGGGATTGTAACCATTCCTTCGTGAACCAGACACAACCCAGACATGATCCAGACTCCCAGAAGTGTCCCAGACAAGCTAAATGTAAATACCAAGCCCGGCTAAATGTAACTACAAGCCCCAGACCACTATATATAACCCTAGACAAAAAGCCCAGAGACAGACAGACAGAGGGAGAGAGCGTTTCTCTCCTGACTTGGGTTTAATCTCCTTGCCATTAGCTTTGAAGTTTTTGTATTCTTTTCTGTAAATAAATCCTATCTTATCACTGATCTGTGGTCTGAGGATTCATTCTTTGAATCACGGAGACCAAGAACCTACTGAAGATGAAATTCTGGTATCAGCATCAAAGCAACCTCAAACTCTTGGACTTAAGGGATTCTCTTGCCTTAGCCTCCCAAGTAGATGGGACTACAGGCACCTACCACAACACCCAGGCAATGAAAGGTTTTTTTGGTTGCAGTTGTCATTATTGCTTAGCAGGCCCGGGGCTGGGTTCAAACCCGCCACCCTAGGGGTATATGGCCGGCATCCTGCAGACTGAGCAACAGGTGTCCCATAAACCTCTTTTCTTATCAATTATCCAGCCTCAGATATTCTGTTAAGGGATCATTAAATGCTCTAAGTCACAAGATGAGTCAAGAAAAGTCTTTCTGGGCAGTTCATCCTGCAAGATAGAGGAAGACTTTAGCATGATTCCTAATGTGGCCCCACACCAACTCTCTCCCCTCCTCCTCTTCCTCTTGTCCTAAGACAAAAAACACAAAGGACCTACTTAGGCACACCCCCTCCTCCAGAAGAAATTCATGCCATAAGACCGCAATCCACCAAAGAAGTCTGGGAAAACTGTGGAATTTCCTCCCCCCTCCCATGTCCTCATACAAAAGTGGTCTCTATCTGCCTCTGGCAGGGTCACCAGCTTTACCCTGCCAAGCGAGCACTGTCCCTTTCAATAAACCGGGCCTCAACTTCTCTGCTCCTGATCTCCCCTCTAGCATTACCATTATAGCTTTCATATGATGCAGATGACCGGGGACTGCTGGCTGACTGATGGCTAGCTAGCAGCCTAGCCTCATTTCATTGCTGGCACCCCTAGCCACCTGTTTCCATGGAGCCTGGTCCCGGTCATGCCCAGACCCAACTCCATAGACCCACATGTTGATGAATTATAGAGGATTTCACCCCTAGTGCCATTTAAGTGTAAGTAGGGCCATAAATAATTTCAAACAGAACCTCCCTCAGCTTGCACTTGGCTCTATGCCTTGATGTCTTCACATACCCCTCACTTCTTCATTTCCTTTGTTCATGCCTAACTAGCATTTTTTTTGTCTGTTCATTGTTTTTTAGTTACAGCACTATGCTCTCTTCTGGAGTCTCAGGGACCTCAAATCCTGTCATTTCTTGCCTCAGGCCAAGTGCTGGACCATTGTTCATGCCTCTAAAACTTAAAAGGGCCTAAAAACTCAAAGAACAACTTTTGGACGTTGCCTCCATAGTCTTTTAATGACTGAGAAGGAGAAAGAATAGAGACAGAGAGAAAATGGGACTGACTGCAGGCCCAAAAGCAGAGAAGTTTAATGAGTAAAGAAATGGCGAAATCATAGAAACAGACAATTCACATTTAAAAACATGCAACTGGGTTAGGACCAGGCCGTGGGTCCCAGAGGTGTTGCCCGGAACCTGACACCGGGACTCTGCAGCCTGCCTGTCAATCAGCCAGGCCGCTGGATGCCTCCCTCAATCCCTGAGCATACCAAGAACTGGCCAGTGGCAGATGGGGCAGAAGCCCGGGCCAGGCCTGGGTCTCACACTCAGCTGCTGCAGGCTCTTACAGAGCTCCTCTGCAGGGAGTTGACTCACATTCTGCTCATCTTCGATCTAGCCTAGCAGCTACACACCAACTTCCCCAAACTCTACATTGTGGCTTCCACAATGCTCAACATCTCCCTACAAGTTCATATTGAGATTCATTAAGGGCCCTCCACTGACTGATGAAGGTGTGACCTCAGGCTCACCATATCCAACAAAACAAAGCAGGCAGGACAGAAGAAGGCCTTTTGATACCTGCCTGGAGAGTGAAATGGCAGGGAGGAGCTGACTTGGACAAACCATTATCTAGCATTAACAAAAGGATGCTGGAGTTGAGAACCCTTGTCCAACAGATACAACTTCCTGGATGAATAAACTTGTGGTCAATGTAAATGGAAATTCAAAGATTGAGATGTTAGCATTGGAAATGAAAAGTGATCTGAGTGTAAATTTTAACATATAGAATTTGAAAGTCATATTTTGAAATTTAAAAGACTTTACAAATGAAAATAACACTATCAATGTATTAACCCAAGAGAAGTACTTGCAAACCACGTCTCAGATATTGGATTATTACTTATGATTTCTGAACCACATTCTGTAACAATATGTCTGGCATCCGTTTCAACTGAAATTTTCATGAAAATACAGTTGAATAAGAAACATGTTACAATATTCCAAAACTACAAGTACTAATGCAGTACAAAAACAAATTCCAAGAATAATAAGTGGGAAAGACAATTTTCTTTAAAATAGTACTGTAATTCCACTTTTGGACAAGACTGTGAGTGTACATGTATATATTCATATACACCTCAGGTACATAGGCCCCATGAGGAGAATATGCATCATTCTCTTGACAACAGAAGCTTTCCAACCAGATGTTAGGAACCAGGCCAGTAAGAGATACAGATTAATTTCAGTTTACAAACATACTTCCATGTAATGTTTGAAATTTCATATTCAGGAAGACAATTTTGATAAACTCTTCTGCAAAGAGTGACAAAACCAATGTACATGTGTTCATTTCATTTGAAAGTGTACTAATTGTTCAATTTTAAGGTGAAAGGAAGCAGATAATATTGAATTAATATTGTGTGTGTTTGTTTCTTTCTCATTTGCCTTAATCACCTGAATAAACACAGTTTGGCTTCATATTCGAGACAGGACACTGATGGAATCAATATCAATTTTAGATGTCCCAGGAAATGATAGATATAGGGTAATTACTGCCATGATCTGAATAATTCCAGAAAATATTTTCTGGAAGCCAGGATCCCAAACTAGCCCCTCCTAGTGCTTACTGAGGTCCTCCATGTTTGTTGCAATTCTGGATCTGGCCAACACAAGGCATTCATTTCTATTTAGGCTTTGTTTAAGGTCTACAACTCACTGTAGAAAAAGGACTACAATTGCTTGCTATCACTATGGTCACCAGATGGACAAGGGGAGTACTTTAAAGGTGACCCTAGTGATGCTCAGCACTGAAGTATGTAGCACTTTTCCTAGGATGACTTAGAGAACTTAATTGTCAGACTTCATATGTTCATATTGAACCTTACAAAAATCTGAAACCCGTATGAAATGTATGTATGTACATTAAATATGATTGCAATGAGAATAAAATAGGAGGAACTGGATGAAAATGACACAGTCTTCATAATTTATAAGTCACCAGTGGGGTCAGTTATTATTTATTTCTCTCTGGACGTGACTATGCATTCCATAGCGTTCAATTTAGGTTGGATATTCCCTGAAGTCAAAACTAAACTTCATTAAAACACTTGTTAATATGAAGGAGAAAATTCTAAAAGCAGCCAGACATAAGAAAACCATAACCTACAAGGGGAAAAATACTAGAATGACTACAGATCTCTCTGCTCAAACCTTTCAAGCTAGAAGAGAATGGTCATCAAGCTTTAATCTCCTAAAACAAAATAATTTCCAACCCAGGATCCTGTATCCAGCTAATCTGAGTTTCATTTATGATGCAGAAACTAAATACTTTAATGGCATCCATATGTTGATGAAATTTGCCATAACTAAACCAGCTCTGCAGGATATTCTCAGACCTATCTTCCATAATGACCAGCATAATCCTCCACCACAGAAGTAAACTCACTCAGAAACTTTTGATCAGTGGGGAGGGGCAAGATGGCCGACTGGAAGCAGCTTCCAACAGAGGCTCCTGTCCAAAAGAAAAGATAACCTCCAGAAACTGCCCAATTGATCTGAAGACTGGGAGCCCAACCGAGAGACAGAAGTGATAACTGCACGTCACTTCTGCTAAGGCAAACTGTGACTCCAAGAAACCAAGCCTCAGGCAGAAAAACTGAACTGAAGTTTTCCACCATTCCAAACTTCCAGGACACCCTTCCCCCCTTACTGACACACCAGAAGCCTGACCTCTGCGGAAACTGAGGGAGGAGGACTTGAACAGCATCCACCCTCCCTATCTGCCAGAACAGGTGGCCCACCAGTTAAGAGAGTCTGGGGCCCCACTGAGCTCCCACCAGCCCCCAGGCCAGGAACACCATCAGGACCCCCATGTGGCCCCGATTAGTGCCCCACCTGGCCTTGGCCTGCCACCAGCGCCAGCCAGGAACTCTGGTGGGACTCACACTTGGCTCCGATCTGTGCCCCGCCCAGCCACGGCCTGCCACCCACCTCGACCATGGGCTCTGCAGAGACCCCCACCCAGTTCCAATCTGTGCCCCACTGCCTCAGCCCACAGCAGCCAGGAACTCTGCATGAACCCATGCGTGGCTCCAATTGGCACACTGCTGGGCCTTGGCCAGGAACTCTGGGCCGCTGCCAACCATGGCCAGGAACTCTGTCAGGACTCCCGCGGGGCTCAGATCTCTGCCCCACCGGGCCGCGGCCAGCAGCCTGCCATGGCTGGGGACTCCACTGGGACTCCCACTCAGCCCCGATTGGCATCCCGCTGGGCCTTGAAACTCTGTCCGCCTCGGCCAGGGACCACGCCAGAACCCCCATGCGGCTCTGATCCGCATCCGCTGGGACTTGACTCCCTTCTCACAGCAGAGAGAGACTCTGGGCCTCGGTTCACCACCTGCCATGGCCAGGGACTCTGCCAGGACCCCCACACCAGGCACCGCCCTCTACCCACACCGGCCAGGGAATCTGCCAGGAACTTACCAGGTCTCCGCCTACCTGCCCGGGCCAGGAACTCTGGGAGCCATACAACCTGCATCCTACCCTACCCTCTCTGCCTCCACACGGACTTCGCCCATCTGGCCAGGGACTCAGGTTGTGGGGCGACCCATGCCCTCCATCCAGAGCCCTCATCCCAGCCAGAGACTGCTGGAGGCGCAGGAACCCTTTGCAAAGGCCACTGAATGCCGGGCACTCCCAGAACTGCATGCACCATCCCACACCCTGATGCTTGATCCGGGTGTGCCACACTCCAGAGCTGCTCCCACAGCCAGAACTCCCAGGGTGGGGCAACCCCAGAGGAGCTACACAGGGACACTCCCTACAAAGATCCAGAAACAACAGAGTGATCCTGCCAGGGTCTGATCTGGGAGACACACCTGCCCAACTCTGAGGAAGGTCATAGGCAACAGTGTAAAATAATCATGAGGCGGAATCAACAGAATACCTCTGGCAATATGAATAATCAGAGTAGATCTACCCCTCCCCCCCATAGAATGACAAGGTAGATACAGCACAAGATCCCATGCATAAGCAAATGACTGAGATGTCAGAAATCGAATTCAGAGTCTGGATAGCAAATAAGATCAGTAGAATGGAGGAAAAGATGGAATTAGAATGTCAAGCAGGAATCCAAAACATGACCCAAAAGATGTCTCAAGAATTCAACGAATTCAAAGACACAAATGACCAAAGATTTTGACACATTGAGACAACAAGTAGCAGCCCTCAAAGATCTGAGAAATACAGTAGAATCCCTCAGTAACAGAATGGAGCAAGCAGAAGAAAGGATTTCTGACATGGAAGACAAAGCTTTCAAACACTCCAAAACTTCCAAAGAAGAAGAGAAATGGAAGGCAAAAATGGATCATTCTCACAGATAGCTCTGGGATAACTCAAAGAAAACCAATATTTGCCTTATAGGGATACCTGAAAAAAAAGAAGTGGTGTCACAAGGCAGAGTCTCTTCCTTATGAGACTATGAAAGAGAACTTTCCAGACATGCCATGAGATTTTGAAATGCACATAGCAGACAGTTTCAGAACCCCAGCATGACTCAACCCAAATTAGACATCCCCCAGGCACATCATAATTAACTTCACTAAAGTTAACATGAAGGAGAAAATTGTGAAAGCAGCCAGACGTAAGAAATCCATTACCTACAAGGGGAAGAATATTATAACTACACATCTCTCTGATCAAACCTTTCAAGCTAGAAGAGAAAGGTCATCGACTTTCAATCTCCTGAAACAAAAGAACTTTCAACACAGGATCCTGTACCCAGCTAAACTAAGTTTCATTTATGATGGAGAAATTAAATACTTTAATGACATCCACATGTTGAAGAAATTTGCTATAATAAAAACATCTCTCCAGGATATTCTCAGACCTATCAGCCATAATGTCCAGCGTAATCCTCCACCACAAAAGTAAACTCACTCAGAAACTTTTTATCAACTTCCAACTTCCAAAGTGATGAAAGGATTAAAAATGTCCACTGGACTTTCTAAAGATGTATCACTGTTTTCAATTAACGTGAATGGTTTAAATTGTCCTCTAAAGAGGCATAGGTTGGCTGACTGGATACAAAAACTCAGGCCACATGTCTGCTG
>CAUYRH010104614.1:0-39019 GCA_963574655.1 Perodicticus potto
TCCCAGCTACTTGGGAGGCAGAGGCAAGAGACTCGCTTGAGCCCAGGAATTGGAGGTTGCTGTGAGCTGTGATGCCACGGCACTCTACCCAGGGTGACAGCTTGAGGCTCTGTCTCAAAAAAAAAAAAAAAAAAAAAAAAAAAAATTGCTTGTTTGTTGATGAGGAGAATCTCTCTCCTCACAATTGGTCACAGAAAGAAGTCTTCTGTCTTGATGATTATTGTGGTTTGAGACTAGAGGAAAAGGGTTTGACTTTTTCCAAAAAAGAAGTACCTCATTGTAGTTTTGACTTCTGTTTCTAATTGAGCATCTTTTTGTGTACTTGTTTTTCTTTCTTTGGAAAAATGTCTATTCACATCTTTTGACCATTTTAAAATTGAGTCATTTTGTCTTATTAAGTTATAAGAGTTCTTTATATGTTCTGGATAACTAGACTCTCAACAGAATGTAATTTGCAAATAATTTCTCCCCTCTGTCTGTTCACTTTCTTGATAGTGTTTGAAGCACAAGAGTTTAATTCTGGGCGGTGCCTGTGTAGCTCAAAGGAGTAGGACTCCGGCCCCATATATCAGAGGTGGTGGGTTCAAACCCACCCCTGGCCAAAAACTGCTCCCCCCCCCAAAAAAAAGTTTAATTCTGATGACCTCCAGTTTAATTATTTTTTTTGTTTGGTTGCTTGTGCTTTCAGCATCATATCTAAGAAACCATTCCCTATTCCAGGGTCACAAATGTTCCTGTTTCAGCTCATTTAGATCTTTATTCCATTTGAGTTAAATTTTGTATATGATTTGATTCTTTTGCATGTGGATATCTTGTCCTAGCACCATTTGTTGAATATAACCCCCCCTTTTTTTTTCCAAGACAGAAGTTTGCTTTATGTCCTTGGCTGGAGTGCAGTGACATCATCATATTTCATTGTAACCTCTAACTCCTGGGCTCAAGCGATCTTCCTGCTTTAGCCTCTCAAGTAGCTGGGGCTATGGACATGTGCCACCACACCTGGCTAATTTTTCTGTTCTTTTTTTTTTTTTTAATTTTTTTAATTTTTTACAGAGACGAGGTCTCATTTCTACTCAGGTGTGAGACCTCCTGGCCTCAAGCAATTCTCCTACCTCAGCCTCCCAAAGTGCTAGGTGTTACAGGCATGAGGCACCAGTCCTAGCCTATGAATATGGCTTCTTTTAAAAAAACAAACAAACTATTCTTTTCCCTTACTTTATTTGCCATCAATTCAGATACTAATATGTCTTGCATATCTGCAGGACATTACCATTAATGTAAGACTGTGGAGTATATGGTTTACAATGAGAATGTTTTCTCCCCCTTGGGGGCTTATGTTCAACTAATGATGGCATATGCATAGACATGAGATTGTTCAATGCTGTGTAGTTAAGTGACAGAAGAATCATGGAGAGAACAGAAATTAATCAGGAATTCAGTTTGTGAGTAGAAAAGTTCACAGAGGGGATGAGGCTAGGTAAGGTTTAGGTACAGTACAAAAAGATCATTTGGCTAGAACAGAGCTATTGAAATAGATTCTTTTGGTCCAAAGTATGTATGGAATACCTTTTAAACTGATCTTGAAAATTTCCGAAGTACCAAGTCTTCCCATATCCTAAATTACGTTGTTAGAAGTTGGAAGTACCTGATCTAAAGTTTGTGCAGTCATCTTTAGAGATGAGGGCAGTTCCACATCCATTGTGGGCACTATGTTCTATTTGCTTACTTCTTTATTTTGCTCAGTGGGGTTTTTTTTTCTTTTTTTTGAGACAGAGTCTAACTTTGTTGCCCTTGGTAGAGTGCCATGGTGTAATAGCTCACAGAAACCTCAAACTCTTGGGCTGAAGCGATTCTCTTGCCTCAGCTTCCAGAGTAGCTGTCTCTATTTTAGAGACGGGGTCTTGCTCTTACTCAGGCAGTCTACCTGTCTCGGTCCCCCAGAGTGCTCAGATTACAGGCATGTGCCACCGTGCACGGCCCTTGCTCAGTGGTTATTGAACCAGACTTACTGTGTTCCCTTTTCACAGTCCCTCCAACCTTCTAAGATTTCTTTTCTTTTTTTTCTTTCTTTTTTTATTTTTTTTTGCAGAGACAGAGTCTCACTCTGTCACCCTCAGTAGAGTGCCGTGGCGTCACACAGCTCATGGCAACCTCCAACTCCTGGGCTTAGGCGATTCTCTTGCCTCAGCCTCCCGAGTAGCTGGGACTACAGGCGCCCCCCACAATACCCAGCTATTTTTCTGTTTTGCAGTTCGGCCCAGGCCGGGTTTGAACCCGCCACCTTCAGCATATGGGGCCGGCACCCTACCTGATGAGCCACAGGCTCCGCCCTAAGATTTCTTTCCTTGAAACTTTAGAAACTATTCTTGTTATAGTTCCTGATGACTCCCACATTGTAATTCTACTGGCCCGTTTTCAGTACACATCTTGTTTGACCTAGCAGCACATTTAGCACTATTGGTTATTCTCTCCTCCTCAATATTTTTTGTCTATCTTTTTTTACATTGACACTTTTTTTTTTTTTGAGGCAAAGTCTTACTCTGTTGCCCAGGCTAGAGTACCAAGGCATCAGCCCAGCTTACAGCAAACTCAAATTCTTGGGTTCTGGCTCCATGCCTGTAGCTCAAGCGGTGAAGGGTTCCAACCACATACACTGGAGCTGGTGGTTTGAATCCAGCTTAGGTCTGCCAAACAACAATGACAACTACAACCATAAAATAGCCAGGCGTTGTGGTGGGCGCCTGTAGTCCCAGCTACTTGGGAGGATGAGGCAAGAGAATTGCTTAAGCCCAGGAGTTGGAGGTTGCTGTGAGCTGTGACGCCATGGCACTGTACTCAGGGTGACAGCTTGAGGCTCTGTCTCAAAAAAAAATTCTTGGATTCTAGGGATCCTCCTGCTTCAGCCGCCTGAGTAGCTGGAAGTATAGGTGTCCACCCCTGTCACCTGGCTGTTTTTTTTGGAAGAGACAGAGTCTCTTATCGCCCTCGATAGAGTGCTGTGGAGTCACAGCTCACAACAACCTCCAACTCCTGGGCTTAGGCAATTTTCTTGCCTCAGCCTCCCAAGTAGCTGGGACTACAGGCGCCCGCCACAATGCCCGGCTATTTTTTGATGCAGTATGGCCGGGGCCGGGTTTGAACCCGCCACCCTTGGTGTATGGCACCCTACTTGCTGAGCCACAGGTGCTGCCCCTATCTGGCTGATTTTTCTATTTTAAGCAGAGTCAGAGTCTCACTCTTGCCCAGGCTGAACCCAAACCTCTGAACTTAAGTGATCCTTTCTCCTTAGCCTCCCCAAGTACTAGGATTACAGGCATGCACCACCACTCCCAGCCAAATACCTTTTATATTTATTTATTTATTTATTTATTTTTTGCAGTTTTTGGCCAGGGCTGGGTATGAACCTGCCACCTCTGGCATATGGGGCCAGCACCCTACTCCTTTGAGCCACAGGCGCCACCCTAATATACCTTTTATTTTTTAAACTTGGTTTCCCCAACACCATACTTTCTTTTTTTTTTTTTTTTTTTTTTTTGCTGTTTTGGGCTGGGACTGGGTTTGAACCCACCACCTCTGGCATATGGGGCCAGTGCCCTCCTCCTTTGAGCCACAGGTGCTGCCTAACACCATACTTTCTTTTTTTTTTTTCCTGTCTTTTTTTTTATTATTAAATCACAGCTATGTACATTAGTGCAATCAAGGGTTACAATGTGCTGGTTTCATATACAATCTGAAATATTTTCATCAAACTGTTTAACAGAGCCTTCATGGCATTTTCTTAGTTATTGAACACCATACTTTTCTTGATTTTTCCTTTTCATCACAGTGCTTCAGTAGTCTTCGTTAGTCTCCTTTTCTAGTTCTGTTTCATCTCAGCCTCATAAACTTGGGAGTTCCCAGGATTCAGTCCACTAATCGCTTCCGTGTGTCTGTACTGATGCCTCAACATTAAGTGTCATCAATGACTCATAAATTTGTATCTTTAGCCTTAATATTGCTCTTGAACTTCAGGTTTGCATAATCACCTGCCTCCTCCATTTATGCACCAGGGTGCCTATTCAGTGTCTCAAATTTAACAAGCTCAAAACTGACCTCTTTCTGTTTCCTCATCTCTCATAGCCACTCAGCCTTTAGCTTTTTTCACCTTAATAGAAGACTGTTGCATCTCTCTAGTTGACTGAAGTTAAAAGTCTTAGATGTAAAAGAAAAAAAAAAGTCTTAGATGTCTGTGAGTCCTTTTCTTCCCTTATAACCAGTCACGATATCCTGGGTTGAGCCACTGTCATCTCTCATTTGGACTGTTACTGTGGCTTCCTAACCTGTCTTCCTGCCATTGTCCTTACACTCCTAACGTTAGAGTAACTATAGTAAAACATCATATCAGTGTAGCTACCTTCTCTGCTCAGACTCTTGGAGTAGAGCTCCCTTTTACTCAAAGTAAAAGTGTAAATCTTTGCAATGCCAAATAGATCCTGCTAAACTAGGACCCCCATCATCTCGTGGACCTTCTTTCTACAGTTTTCCTTTGCCAGAAATCTTCTTGCAGCACACTGGCCTCTTTAGTATTCTTTGAATAGTCAATAGGGCTTTTGTTTACAACACCCCCCCCCCCCGCCAAGCTGGCATAATTTCCCTCAAGGTAGCCACTTGATTAGGCCTACCATGTCCATTTTTTTTTTTGTAGAGACACTTTATCACCCTAGGTAGAGTGCTGTGGCGTCACAACAGCTCACGGCAACCTTCATCTCCTGGGCTTAGGCGATTCTCTTGCCTCAGCCTCCCAAGTAGCTGGGACTACAGGTGCCCGCCACAACGCCCAGCTATTTTTCAGTTTTGCAGTTCAGCCGAGCCCAGGTTTGAACCTGCCACCTTCGGTATATGGGGCTGGCACCCTACTCGATGAGCCACAGGCGCCACCCCATTTTTTTTTTAAGTATATAATTGATTATATTTAGTTTCAATACAATCAGTAATGGATCCATGACTTCCTACTGTCAAGAACCAGTACACCAACCCAGAGTAAACAAATGTTTACCTTAAGTAAACATACATACTTTAAAAAGGAAAGGCCAACAATGCCTAAAACTCTTTATTTCACCAACCAGTATTTACTTTTTCGTTCTTCTTTTTTTTTTTTGAGACAGAGCCTCAAGCTGTCACCCTGGATAGAGTGCCATGGCATCACAGCTCACAGCAACCTCCAATCCCTTGGCTCAAGCGAGTCTCCTGCCTCCGCCTCCCAAGTAGCTGGGACTACAGGTGCCTGCCACAATGCCCAGCCATTTTTTGGTTGCAGCCATCATTGTTGTTTGGTGGGCTCGGGCTAGATTCGAACCTGCCAGCTCCGGTGTACGTGGCTGGCACCTTAGCCCGTTGAGCCACAGGCGCCGAGCCGGACATTCTTCTTTTTTTTTTTTTTTCTTTTGTTTTGTCGTTGTTGTTTGGAGATAGGGGTCTTGCTAGAGTGCAGTGGCATGATAATAGCTCACTGCAACCTTGAACTTCTAGGCTCAAGGGGTCCTTCTGCCTCAGCCTCCCAAGCAGCTAGGACTACCGGCACATGCCACCACACCTGGCTTATTTTTTTGCAAAAACAGGGTCTCACTTTATTTCCCAGGCTGGTCTTGAACTCCTGGCCGTAAGCAATCCTTCCACTATAGCCTCCCAAAGTGCTAGAATTACAGGCATAAGCCACCGTGCTCACACAGCCATTATTTCAGATTCTTTTTTTGATGCTGAATTTAAAAACCCTTAGGAATCTACAAATAAAATATTCGGACTTTATATCCAGAGAAAGGGGCCCAGAGGCAGAAGAGGTCAGGCCCCAGGCTGTTTGGGTGTGGGGAAAGTAGCAACATTTCTTTGTAATACTTTGTGTCAGTTTTTCTTAATTGAAATGCTTTCTCTCTAATCATCCTCAAACTTTTCTCTATGGCATCTATGATAGAAGGGGAAGGGAGTGGGCATAACATAAAACACCAGCCAAACTTTTTATTGAGCCAGAACAAATTTCTGATTAAGTTTAATGACAAGAAATTGTATGAAACTGAGTCTTGCCTCATCCTCAGAGTGAGCTGGGCAGGATTTTTATTTTATTTTATTTTTATTAAACCATAACTGTGTACTTTGATGCATTTATGGGGTTTAGTGTAGTGGTTTGATATACAATGTGAGATACTTACGTTGAACTGATTAACACATCCATCACAAACTCTTTTCTTAATAGTGTTGAAATGTACCTTTGCATCATGCACATTAGGTGAAGTCCCCCCAAACATCCTACCACCTCCTCCCTCCCCTCCCCTCTCTTCTCTTTCCTTCTACTTTCTGGACTATAGTTATGTTTTACCATTCCAATGAGTGTGTAGGTGATTATATATTGATTTCATATTAGTATTGAGCACCTTGGATACTTTTTTAATTCTTGAGATAACTTCACTAAGAAGAATATGTTCCGGCTCTATCCAGGTAAACATAAAAGATGTGAGTTCGCCATCTTTTTTATGGCTACATAGTATTCCTTGGTGTACATACACCACAGTTTAATTCATTCATGGGTTGGTGGGCACTGGGGCTGTTTCCATGTCTTGGCAATTTTGAATTGGGGTGGGCAGATTTTTCTGATGAAAAGCACTAAAAAAATAAAATATTGTTCTCTATGAGTAGCAAAAGCGCTGGTTCCAAGAATCTAGGGATACCCATGTCCCATGTCTCACCCGTACATGGCTACATGCAAAGCATATAACCCTTCTGTCAACTTTGTTGTTGTCGTCGTTTTAGCTGGCCCCAGGCCGAGTTTGGACCTGCCATTCTCTGTGTATATGGCCAGTGCCCTATCCACTGAACTATGTATGGGCGCTGCCCTGTCAACTTTTTTTTATGGAAAGAGGTTAGGACAGAGCTTAGGGATGGATTTTTTTTTTTTTTAATTCCCCTACCACCACAAACAAACCATAGATATACACACAGCCTCAGATAACACATCCATTTTCAAGACCCATTTTCAAGACCGTATTTCCTCCCTGTGACTGCGGGATTCCAGAATCCATCCTCCCTCAGGCTGAAAGACAGTGCCTTTTAACTACACAGATCTAGTGTATCAACATACTATGTCATCTCACAAGCTGAGGGGGGGTGGGGCAAAGCAGTTGGTATTCAGGGGGCCTTGCTTTTTGTCCTTAGCCCTATCTACTCAGCAATGCTTTCAGATCCAGAGGTTGGGAGAGGTTCTTTGGGCACAATATGGTGGATGACCTAATGATCCTGGCCCTGGGGTAAGAAGGGAGTGATTGAGCAGGGACCAAGGAACATCTCACAAAGCCTCTGTGGACTTGGCTTCTGAACGCCTTAGAAGGCCTCAGTCCAGCACAGAAAGTGAGCAGTGTCTATGGCCAGGAAGGAAACACTGTAGGAAGAATACCAGCCCAGTGATACATTGAGAGTATACAGCTGAGCTGAGGGTACAGCTTGCACTCTTGGTGTCCATGAGGGAACCAGACCCATTCTCATCACCAAGGACTAAAGACTCACTTTGCTGAGGGTGGCAAACCAATGAGGTAGGAAGATAGCCAGAGACATTGCAGTCCATTTGTTATGCTGGCTTGGGACAGCAGGTGTCTCCAAAATTCTATCATGTTCACCACTTGAAAAACTCGCCCCACAGAATCCTTGTGGCAAGAGGCAGCAAGCAACACAGGTGATTTGCCTAGCAGAATCTTAGTATAAATTCAGTACCATCTGCTGAGCAAGGTCCTAAATTTTTGATGGAGAAGTCTTTGCTACTGCTGACAGCTTATGTGCCAGAGACTGTAGATGATGTCATCATGCTCTTCCTTACAGAACTGCTTGACAGTATGCTTATTCTCATCTAGCTCCCACAATTCAACCGCACCTACCTGCATGGGGAGTCAGTGAGATAGCTCTGTCTCCCATCTGAGTGAGTAAGCCATTCTGACTTCTGACTCTGGCAGAACAAAAGCCTTTGTTGGGGTTGGCACAAAAGTCCTTGAAAAGCCAGAGGGGCCAGGCACAGGGGCTCATGCTTGTAATCTCAGTAATCCTAGCACTTTGGGAAGCTGGGGGGCAGGAAGATTGCTTGAGGCCAGGAGTTTGAAACCAGTCTGGGGAACATAGCAAGACCATATCTCTACATAAAATTTAAAAATTAGCATCATGGTGCACGCTTGCAGTCTCAACTACTCAGGAAGCTGATGCACAACTATCGCTTGAGCCCAGGAGTTTGAGGTTGCAGCGAGCTATGATGGCACCACTGCACGCCAGTCTGGGCAACAGAGCGAGACCCTGTCTCTTAAAAAAAAAAAAAAGAAAATAGCCAAAAGAGTGTCAGTTGAGTGACAGGTACTCAGGCTAGAGGTTCCTAGCAGAAGCGCCCCATCTATGGGGTGTGACAAGTGGAAGGGTTCGTCTCTGTGGTGACTACACAGAATAATAGCATGTAGGTCAAGTCTCAATATCACCTCAGGAACTTGGGGTACGCGGTAGGGAACAGGTCAGCGATAAGAGCTAGGGGTCATGATGGCATACAAGATGAAGGT
The DNA here is from genome assembly GCA_963574655.1 of Perodicticus potto. NCBI lineage: Eukaryota > Metazoa > Chordata > Mammalia > Primates > Lorisidae > Perodicticus > Perodicticus potto. The sequence continues at coordinate 8,556 of CAUYRH010104614.1, forward strand.
AGTCTGGGAGGGTCAGTTCCCATAGGGGTGCCAGGGTAGGGTGAAGGAGCTCCTAGGTCAGATCTCAGCTCAGCAAATGGGTACCATGCAGCATCCAACTGCTGTTCCTTACAGGCGGGTGCATTAGGGATACGATTCCATTAGCATGCCACCATGGGCACTGGGTGAGTGGGATAGGGTGGGTTTTCTTCTGCATCTCCATGGTTCCAGCTCCAGCCTAGACACAAACTGGATACTGGCTTGCCTGAAATTCAGCTCCAGTGACCTGTTCACTTTGGCTTTTTTCCCTTTCCTTTTCCTCCCCTCCTTTCCTCTTCCTCTCCCCCCTTCCTCTTTCTTCCTAGAGATGGTCTTTGTCAGGCTGTAATACAGTGTCTCAATCATAGCTTGCTGTAGCCTCAAATGACTACATGGGCTCAAGGGCTCTTTCTGCCTCAGCCTCCTGAGTGCCTAGGACTACAGGCAGTGCCACCACACCTGGCTGGGTTTTTTCTTTTCTTTTCTTTTCTTTTTGAGACAGAGTCTCACTTTGTGGCCCTCAGTAGAGTGCCATGGCATCACAGCTCACAACAACCTCAAACTCTTGGGCTTAAGTGATTCTCTTGCCTCAGCCTCCCAAGTAGCTGGGACTACAGGCGCTTGCTACAACACCGAGCAATTCTTTTTGTTGCAGTTGTCATTGTTGTTTTAGCTGGCTTAGGCCCAGTTTGAACTCGCCAGCCTTGGTATTATGTGGCTGGCACTCTACCCACTGGGCTATGATGGATGCCACCCGCCTCATTTTAATATAAATTTTTTATGGTGATGATGTCTCACTTTGTTGTCCAAGGCTGGTCTTGAACTTCTGTGATACTCCTGCCTTGGCCTCCCAAAGTGCTAGGATTACAGGCATGAGTCACTGTGCCTAACCCGTGCTATTTTAAGAGCAATTGCTCAATCCATGTATGCTCTCCATGACTCCATCTCATTCACCCTGCTTCCCCCCTCCCACAGTAGTGTCATCTTTTGTCATACTGCAGAATTTGCTTATTTTGTGTGTTGTTTATGTCTCTCACTAGAGGTAAGCTCTTGGGAGAGTTTTCGTTCTTTTGTTTCACTGCTATACCTGTCACATCATTAGTGCTCAATAAATAATTTGTTAAATAAGTGAACATCCTAGGGCTGTTACATTCTGGAGTTACTTCTTGTTCAATTTCTCTAGCCCTGTCCCAAACCTGTTGAATTATTATAGAAACTCTGGGGATGGGATCCAGCTACTTTGTTTAAATTAGGTCTTCAGGTAATTCTGATGTAAAATGAACCTCTGAAATGAATCTCTTCAGGTGATTCTGATGTGAAATGAACCACTTTAGGTGATTCTGATATAAAATGATATATAATAATTGGGTAGGATTTCAGAAATCTGGCTAGTTGTTTACAGGTGGGAATATATAAATATAGAGATAAATGACACATATTGTAACTGGATTTGTTCTTTCTTTCTCCCCCTTTTTTGTTTTCAGAGCAAAGTTTGGAGGGAGATAACTCAGGGAAGAAGAAGGGGGAGTAACCTCTAGTTGATAAATGTGTCAGGGGTCCTCAAGACCATCCTTAAGTTCTTGTGATTGATTAGGACTCACTCCAGTGATTCAGTTTATAGTCCTTACCTTGGCTAAAGATCTGTTACAGAAAAATAATAACAAAGCATAGTCAGCAAAGGGAAAGGACTCATGGGTGCAAAATCCAGATTAAGACAGAAGAAAGCTTCCATGAGTCCTCTCCTAAACATGGGACAGATTTCATTCCTCCAGCAATGACTTGTGACATTTTTGAAGTAGATACAAAGGAAGTTCATTAGAAGCTTAGTGCCTAGGGTTTTTATTGGGGATTAGTCATGCAGATACTCTTTGCCTAGCATGTACCAAAATTCCAGATTCCTAGAAGGAAAGCAAATGTTAACCATAAACCACATTGTATAATAGTTCAGAGCCATTCTTATCAGTTAGGGATGGTGGGAACTTTGTGGAACTCCCAAGTTTCCATATGCTAGCCATAAGCCTTATTTCCAAAAATAAAAGAAAAAAGGTATTTCTTAGTATTCACTTGAAAAATAACATGAATAAGACAGTCAACTTCACAGCAGATACTGATTTTTCTTCACTTTTCTTCCATCTTTCATGGTCTAGAAGGCATATTTGAAACATGCCATCTTTGGGTTTGCTTTAGTGAATAACCAACCACCTTTCTTTTTTTTATAGGCCAAGATGCTGAGTTATCAGGGACCCTTTCACTTGTTTTGACACAGTGCTGTAAAAGAATAAAGGATACTGTTCAAAAATTGGCCTCTGACCACAAAGACATCCATAGCAGTGTTTCTCGTGTTGGAAAAGCCATTGATAAGGTACGGTACTAAAGAAAGTATATTGTAATTTTTAGCACTATCTTTTTTCTTCTGTCATTGCTTTGATAACTAACTTTCGCAAGTTATTTTATGCTATTCCTTTCATCTTTGCGTTTGATAATTTTGTATGTCTAATTTTGCTATGCTATTCTTATTAAAGTTCCCTGTTGCTAATACTTAAAAAATAGAAGCAAAACCAAAAAACCCTCTCTTTTGGGCGGTGCCTGTGGCTCAGTGAGTAGGGCACCAGCCCCATATACTGAGGGTGGCGGGTTCAAACCCGGCCCTGGCTAAACTGCAACAACAAAAAAAATAGCTGGATGTTGTGGCAGGTGCCTGTAGTCCCAGCTGCTCGAGACTTGAGGCAAGAGAATCGCCTAAGCCCAGGAGTTGGAGGTTGTGAGCCGTGTGACGCCACAGCACTCTACCATGGGTGATAAAGTGAAACTCTGTCTCTGCAAAAAAGAAGAAAAAGGAAAAGAAAATATCTTCTCTTTTCTATCTTTGTTTATCCATTTTGTTTGTTTGTTTTTTGTTTATCCATTTTTTTATATGACCAAGAGCTCCTAGGGTCATGATGAATAAAGTTCCAAAGAAATTCTAACGCACTATGTGGGAGTTTGTTTACAGGAGTCTTTCCTTCTTCCTAGGTAATTCCCTAGCTGTGACTCTCTCTCTGTTAACAGGATGATCAGAATAACCACCCTTGCATCTGTCTCCCCCTGCATCATCCTGTCTTCTTCCTGTGGCACATTGATTGCTTTTCTTCAGTGTTGCCTTCTGTGTGAGTGAGTTAGTAGGTTGGTTGTTGCCAGCGAGGCCGGTCACTTCTGTTGGATAATTTTCTTCTTGTGACATTCTTGAATACACAATCTTTGACTTAGTGGTTGACTTACAAGCAGTTAACTATTTTTTAGCATGGGGCTGCTTTTACCCCTGGAGTTCATAGTCCTAATAAGGCCTGCCAAAAGTTATCCCAAAGTTACTGTATGATACTCATAACTACTTAGATCACTTTAGAGATTGTGGTTGGTCAGAGTATTTCTGAATCACATACTGTAAACTTCTGGGAAAATAGGAAGAACTTTGGAGGAGAGCTCTTTGTAGCAAATATATCCCCCAGACAATCTTATGAGTTACTTAGTCTGTAGGCACAAGATTGATAGTTATAATATATGCAATAGAAGTTCATTGAGTCTAAAAAGTGGTTCCATCTAACTCATGGGTAGGCCCTGTTATTAGACATTATCCTATAGAGCACTAGTTTTGAAAGGCTAGGCTTAAGGCTGCCCGAGTTAGAACTGTCTGTTTCTAATGTGGTGGCATTCACTAGAGGTATGATGGGCTATAAGTGGCAGGAGCTCTGGGACATGCTTTGGAAATCATGGCTCACAGAAGCATTAGCAGCCTTGCAGGAGCTCTCACCACTCCCATGGTGGTGTGAGGGCTTTAACTCAGCAAAAGAGTTAGAGAGATGTTGCCAGCAGCACGGTTCCAGCCACATTGTTAGATCAGTGATGTCAGTCACCAGCAAAGGCTGAGAATGCAGTAAGTATTCTCTTAAATAGTTTTTAGGTTGTCAAGCCTGAAGTTACCTTGAAGGTAACTTCAAGGGGGTGAACATGGCTTTGGAAGTAGGTTTGGCATTAGATCTGTTTAGAACAATAGTATTGGAAATCTTCAGTTGATACTGGCCGTAGTTGGGTGTGTATTTGCTTAAGGACTACGGAAATGGTAGTGGGGCACTTCAGAAATGGTCTTAAATCACTGTGGATGAGGAGCCCCTAGGTTCTCTAGGGCATGGTGACTTACTGGTGGTGGTTAAGAAGCTTCAGATGTTGGTGGTTGATAGTGACCAAGATAATTCTGGATGTTTGTGTCACAAATCAGAGAGAACCCTAGGAGAATTGGAGGGACATCTACTTGACCACCAGGCTGCCTGCAGTTATCACAAAGGGTCAGCGTCTGGATAGCAGAATCAGAAGGTGCCATGACAGTGAGAAGAACTAAAGCTTCCAAGGTAGCTACTCAGAGAAAGTATCTGGAAGAGATCCCAGATTTTCAGAATAAGTGGACATGGTTTTAACAACCATACTTTAAGAGTATGGGTTACTGATCATCAGGATGTGCAACTGTTGTGCGAATAATTCTCCAGTTTTGCATTCTGCCACACATATAGGGGCCATGTATGTCTCTTTTTCTATTTTTATATTTGTTGTCCTGCCATAATTACCAGAACCACCTTTTGCTATAGTCCCAGTCGGTACTGGTGACTTGCTGAGCTTGTCTTCTTCCAAATCCAGTAGGTTTATAAATATTCATAAGGGTTGTCAGATGTTTTGACTTATCTTTAAGGTAGAACATTTAAATCTCCTTGGTGCAAAAATTGAAGTATCTCTTTTAGATGGATATCAAGGGAACACATTTGTAGTGAATAATTTACATTCTGGCTTTTGGTGTGGGGGATGAGTTTGAGGTAAATGTTCTTAATTATTTATTTTAATTTGCTCATTGTTGGGTTCTGTTTCGAGGACCTTTTTTTCATGTACTTGGAAATTATTATTATTTTTTTTTTTTTTTTGAGACAGAGCCTCAAGCTGTCACCCTGGATAGAGTGCTGTGGCATCACAGCTCACAGCAACCTCCAATTCTGGGCTCAAGCGAGTCTCCTGCCTCTGCCTCCAAAGTAGATGGGACCACAGGTGTCTGCCACAACGCCCGGCCATTTTTTGGTTGCAGTCACCAATGTTGTTTGGCGGGCCCAGGCTGGACTCGAACCCGCCAGCTCAGGTGTATGTGGCTGGCGCCTTAGCCCGTTGAGCCACAGGCACCGAGCCCATGTGCTTGGAAATTATAAGAACTTTTTCAAGTAATCATTTTGTAGTTTCTTTCAAAAACTTGTTTCACATTCCCATGCTAAAAGTAGTTTGGGTTCTAGGTGAACTGGATTCTAGATGTTAGAATCCAGTTATCTAGCATGTAAAACTATATTATTTAGTTGATATTGAAAAAGTATTTGTTGTATTGTAGTCCAGAGGAAAGTCTGGGTCTTTAAGCCCAGTTCTTTTACATCTTTCAGTCTATTTTCTATTGATATTTTTGGCATCTATTTGGCCTTGGTGCAGAGCTATTTTCCTACTAAAATAGCCTACGCGTTATCCAATAAGCTTCTTGCATACATGAGGAGTTCTTTGCAGGCTTTTGTCACGTAAGACTTCATGTTAAGTCCTCTCTTTTAATTTGAACATGGTAAATTTGTGTAAGCTCTTGGCAGCCTATTGTAAAGGCCGGGTGGATTTGGTAGCGAACAAACAGGATGAAGCTGAATCCATTGTGGCACAAGGCTTTTAAGTACTACAACAAACAGACCTGAGGAATAAACTGAAATGCTGTCCATTAGCCTATGAGCAGCATTTTATGGATCCAGGTTCCCATCTTCATAAGATGAGGATAGTCAAAGAAGCCAGTGGCCCCTGTACCAAAAGACTGAGTGAGAAACTTCAGTAAATTTTTGACATGTTAACTGGAATTTTCATTTTGAGTTTTAAAGTTCTGTAGTTAGCACATCTTAGAAAAATGTAAGTAGAAAAGAATAGTTTCTGGTGGTGTTAACCAAGGCATTGTCTGGCTTTTAATTATTGTGAACATAAAAATTTGTCGAAACTATCTGCTTTAATGTGTTGACTACTTTCAGATGCACCCAGTGTGATCACTGTTTAAAATAATATCAATTGTTGGGTTGTTATGAAGTTTTTTTTAGTAAAAACAATGTGTTGAGCTATTCCTCACTTACTTTGAGAATATGTAGAATTCTGCCCTATGTAGAGCATTTTATTTAGTGTTTTACTAAGGTATTTGATTTTTGAAAACTCTGCCTAAGAAAAGTCAATAAAAATAATTATTGTGGGCAGCGCCTGTGGCTCAGTGAGTAGGGCACTGGCCCCATATACCATATACACGGGTGGCAGGTTTGAACCCGGCCCCTGCCAAAACTGCAACAACAACAAAATAATAGTTATTGCTGTAGACTTTCAGATGTGTGTATGTGTTAAAATAAATAGAACAAAAGATTTTAAAGTGTCTAAAAACAGCTAAACAATGGTACATGTCTCTTTTTTTTTTTTGAGAGAGAGAGTTTCACTTGGTCACCCTTGCTAGAGTGCTGTGGCATCTTAGCTCACAGAACCTCAAACTCTTGGGCTCAGGTGATCCTTTTGCCTCAGCCTCCCAAGTAGCTGGGACTATAGGCACCTGACCTAATGCCCAGCTATTTTTTAGAAATGGAGTCTCACTCTGACTTAGGTTGGTCTCAAACTCATGAGCTTAGACAATCCATTTGCCTTGGCCTGCCAAGTGCTGGGATTACAAGTGTGAGCCACACGTCCCAAAGCTAAAACAATGATACATGTCCTTTATAAGATTGCAGTCTAGTTTGTTTTGCAACGTAGAAGTACTGTTTGTGCACAGAAAATAACTAGAAAAATTCTGAGGCAACATAAAATAAGTTTGTACAGTGATGGACCTGCTTATTATAATATAAAGGAATACATTATTGTGTTTCTAATTAATATAAGGTTTGTGGAGTTGGTATCTTAAATTTGACTTGGGAGAATGGATAAGATTGAGAGCAGCAAAGCAATGAGGTATGATTATACAGGGGCTGGGAAAGGGCAAAACAGCAATTGAGAATATACTTGACTAGTGTTAAAGACTCTAAAAATTAACCTGATTATAGAGTTGATGCTCCTGTTGGGAATAGGGAAAGATCAGGTTGGGGCGGAAGGCAAATGATGGAAGAAGGCCTAACTAAGTAGGGTATGGATTTGATCTGAGTAGGAGACTAGGGGCAATGGGAGTAAGTGATGAAAGGAGTTGAAGATTTGCTTGATCTTATTAAATAGGATAAAAACAGACTAGGAGTCGGGGGGGGTAATAATAGCTATCACTTATTGAATGCTGACCATTTTTCAAATGCCGAGCTGAATGCTTTATATGTATGTATTAATATATCCCATAAAGCAAGTACATTATTCCCATTTTACAATGCGAAGAAACTAAAACTCAAATGTTATTTAATAATAACATACCCCAGGTATATAGCCTGGAAGTCATTAAGATGAAGGTTTGGAAAAAATTTTCACTCCATCTGTTCTTAAACACTGTACTAAGCTAAGAATCAGTGAAGTCATTGCAGGGCTGGTAACGTTAAAAGGGGAAAGTAACAGTGAAAAAAATTTTAAACTACATTATCTAAACTGATCTACCACTAGATGGAGTGTCTACCTTGGCAAGGCAAAATGCTGATTTTATTAAAGAGTGAATGGAGAGCCAGGCGCTGTGGCGGGCGCCTGTAGTCCCAGCTACCTGGGAGGCTGAGGCAAGAGAATCGCTCAAGCCTAAGAGGTGGAGGTTGCTGTGAGCTGCGACTCCACAGCACTCTATGGAGGGCGATATAGTGAGACTCCATCTCTACAAACAAATAAATAAATAAATAGTGAATGGAGTACTGGTATAAAAAGTGAAATGTGTGATATTTTAAGACAATTCTGGGTGAGCAGTTCAGAACTGCTTTTCATGTAGGTATGATGGGGGTATAAGAGCAGAAAAGTAATAGTGGAAAGTAAGATCTTGTGTTCTTAGCCTTTAATAGTAATTTAGAGTGAAGTTGGATACATGTTAGCTCTGAAATTCTATTATGTAGTGGATACATTTTATGTAGTAGAGGAATGTTAATGTTAAGGAAGGAAAAAAGAAAATTAAAAAACCTAGAAAATTCACTCTGATTAAAAAGAAAATTGAGATCTGATACATATTTGAGGTATAATTTTTACAATTAGTGAAAAGAAATAGTTACAAGGTTATAAGGAAATAATGCTAAAATACCAGGAATGTTTTCACCTAGGAATAAGATAAAACATATCAAACTCTGCTTATGCTCCCTGAACTGTTAGAGAATACTCAAAGAAATTTTAGTAGATAGCAAGCATGTCTAAATTTTTACAAGGTATTTAATAACGTGTCTCTTATCTTTGTGGACAGGATGGAAGATAGTGCTTTTTTTTGTTTTTTTTGTGGAGATAGAGTCTCACTTTATCGCCCTCCGTAGAGTACCGTGGCGTCACACAGCTCACAGCAACCTCCAACTCCTGGGCTTAGGCGATTCTCTTGCCTCAGCCTCCCGAGTAGCTGGGACTACAGGTGCCCCCACAATGCCCCACTATTTTTCTGTTTTTGCAGTTCGCCCGAGGCCGGGTTTGAACCCACCACCTTCTGTATATGGGGCCGGCACCCTACTCTATAAGCCACAGGTGCCACCCGGAATATAGTGCTTTTATTTTAATTTATTTTTTTGAGACAGAGCCTCAAGCTGTCACCCTGGGTAGAGTGCTGTGGAATCATAGCTCACAGCAATCTCCAACTTCTGGGGTAAAGCTAGTCTCCTGCCTCTGCCTCCCAAGTAGCTGGGACTACAGGCGAGGCGCCCGCCACAACGCCCAGCCATTTTTTGGTTGCAGCCGTCATTGTTGTTTGGCGGGCCTGGACTAGATTCGAACCCACCAGCTCAGGTGTACATGGCTGGTGCCTTAGCCATTTGAGTCACAGGAGCCGAGCGAAGTGTGGTTTTAAAATTATGTGGTTTGGGGTGGTGCCTGTGCCTCAGTGAGTAGGGCGCTGGCCCCATATGCCGAGGTTGCGGGTTCAAACCCGGCCCCGGCCAAACTGCAACAAAAAATAGCTGGGCATTGTGGCAGGCGCCTTTAGTTCCAGCTAGTTGGGAGGCTGAGGCAAGAGAATCGCCTAAGCCCAGGAGTTGGAGGTTGCTGTGAGCTGTGACTCTACAGCACTCTACCAAGGGTGACAAAGTAAAACTCTGTCTCTATTAAAAAAAAAAAAAATTGTGCGGTTTGTATAGGAGCTGCCATACACTTCATGCACTGTCCACTTTGGCCACAGTGCTTGGTGTGAGGATGGGCCTGACCCATTTGAATAAACTAGGCTTAGCTGTCATTGTTTGCTGCAGAGTAGGTATTTCAGTATCCTTTGCTAGGATCTTTCTTATTAGAGCAGGCATCCTCAAACTTTTTAAACAGAGGGCCAATTCACTGTCCCTCAGACCGTTGGTGGGCCGGACTATAGTTTAAAAAAAAAAACTATGAACAAATTCCTATGGACACTGCACATATCTTATTTTGAAGTAAAAAACAAAACAGGAACAAATACAATTCACACCAAAGCATGTGGCCCGCGGGCAGTAGTTTGAGGACCCCTGCATTAGAGCCCTTTTCTCCTTAGGAGGTCTCCTAATGTGATTGCTAGTCCCTGAAAGAACCAAGTCTGTTGTGGGAAACAAAGTTCAGGTGCTAAGAGAAGAGTAGGAGGGAACATCTTTGAGGCCAGTTACCCTCCTGCTCAACCTTTTCTTTGAATCCATCTTGCTTGGGCAAAAAGGATTTCTATTTGTATGAACCAAGAATCTTAACTCATAACAGCGAGATGTTTTCTGTGATTCTTCACTCATTTTGGGCTTTAACTTCTGTGAAGCAGTTTTGGTTCTGCTTTTTTTAGCTTGAAGATCTTGGTTCTCAAAAGAGAAGATGAGTTACGCTTTCCGTGCCATCTGTCACATTACATCATTCATTAGATCTAAGCTATAGGCATGTATTTTTATTACTCCAGTTCTAAACAGAATGAAGCTGCATTATTTGGGTGATGCTGATAATCATTTATTGAATTATAGTTCAGGCCAGAGAGGAAAGCCTGGACCTTTACTATCAAGTCTCATTATGCTTCAGGGTCAGAAAATCCCATTTGACATGGAGGTGATGCAGACCACTTTTGCCTGAGGCTAGAAGATGACATATGCTTGGTCTAGTATCCAAGTAAGGACTCTGTTGAAAAGGACAAAAGGATGTTACACCCATTAGGCTGTGTGAAATGATTCAGTCTATAATTATATTTAAGTGATTTTAAAGAAATGAATTTGTTATTAATACCTTTATGACTATGTTTTTGTATATTTGTTTATATTTTCTAGTGAAGATTCTTTTTACTACAGAATCAGAAAGTTTGGTTGCAAGGCCTGGCTCTCAGATTCAGCTACCGTATTAAGGGTTTACTATTGGATGAGTGCTGGTAGATTTTCATGTATGTTATTTAACTTAATCCTCACCACCACTTTGTAAGGTAGAGATTATTGTTTCCAGATACAGATGTGAAAACTGAGATTTAGATTAAGAGTTTGCCTGAATTCACAGAGCTAGAAAGCAAATGGTAGAGGTTAGATTAAAACTCAGGTTTTAAGACTTCAAATAAATTTTCTCAGCTGGCATTCTTATATATAGGGAATTAATCCCTAGTGACCTGAGGATACTCACTGTATGTATGAATTTCTCTCCTTTGCATCTAGAATGGTAAGAGATATAATCATCTTTGGAAGAATTATAAAATAGTCACCAAAAGGTATATAAAATAATAGTAGGGAATAGGGATGCAAATATGACAGATGGTTAGATCAGGGAGTGGTTGGCACAATACTTCCCTTTGTTTATAAAGTGAGCACATTGAATTTTATCACTTTTATCAGTGTGACTCCACCTTTCTTTTCATTTCAAAAACCAAGTAGCATATAGAGTAGAATATGTGATGTCTAAAAAAGGTAGCATCTACATCTAAAAATGCATCTACAAAATGCTGATTATGACATACTACTAAATTTATTTCTCAGCCCATAGTTTATAAAGCTGCTGTCTGGTACATGCCTAAATATGGATTATTTTATCAAAGAACATGTGCCTCACCATCAGCTTTACTAAGTATTGCCAAATTTTTCCCTGAAGGGTTTATACTAATTACAGTCCTACCAGGCATGTATAACAATTGCTGTTTCTCATTTCTCACCTATACTTGGTATTATCAGACTTAGACATTGTTTAAATGAATTAGATTGGTACGAAATAATCTCTATTAATACTGATCTTGCCTTCTTTGATCATCTTGAACTTTTTTTATAATTGACATTGTGATTTCCTCCTTCTGTGAATTTCATGTCCTCTTCAGTGCATTTAATCTGTTAGGTTACCTTTCTTATTGATGGGTATTTGTTTCATACTTTTTTTTTTTTGAGACAGAGTTTCACTATGTTGCCTTTGGTAGAGTGCGGTGGCACAGCTCATAGCAACCTCTCTTGGGCTTAAGCAATTCTATTTTTTTTTTTTGGTTGCAGTTGTCGTTGTTTAGCAGGCCCAGCCAGGTTTAAACCTGCCTGCCTCCGTGTATGTGGCCGGCACCCTAACCACTTAGCTATGGGCGCCGAGCTATTCGTACTCTTTTGAATACTGGTCTTTTGTGGGTTGTATGTGAAGTGGTATCTGCTCCCAGTCTGAGAGGAACCAGAATCCAGGCCTTATTCTGGTATATATCTTTTGCAGTCTGCCTCTTACTGCTAAACTGGATTAACTGGATGCTTCCAAGGGAAATTGATTCCTGGTGGGTGCAACAGTTGCACATTGTTTGGTTCATATACCAGTTTTTCTTCAAAGTAGATGTGGATTAACATTATTAAAGAAATTACACTAAAGAAATAAAACAAATACTGAATTTTACTGTGTATTTTTACCATAGTCTATTCAGTAATTATAATTTCATAAAGTATATTTCAGAAACAGATTTTTTTGATGGTGAATAAGGAAAGCCATTTCTTAAAGTCTGACTAATACATAAGAATGCTCATAACAGGGCGGTGCCTGTGGCTCATGGAGTATGGCGCTGGCCCCATATACCGAAGGTGGCGTGTTCAAACCCGGCCTCGGCCAAACTGCAAAACAGAAAAATAGCCTGGCGTTGTGGTGGGCGCCTGTAGTCCCAGCTACTCGGGAGGCTGAGGCAAGAGAATCGCCTAAGTCCAGGAGTTGGAGGTTGCTGTGAGCTGTGTGACGCCACGGCACTTTACCGAGGGCGATAAAAATAAGACTCTGTTTCTACCAAAAAAAAACCCAAAAACTCATAACACATGGTCAGAGGGGCAGGGTGGTCTGTTTAGATTTCAGTTTCATAATGATGTTTTTTTTAAGTTATTTACTTCTCCTGTGCCTCAGCTTCTAGATTTAGTGTGTCCTGAATTTTTCCAAGTCATAACATTCTCACCAGAAAACACAACCTTGAATATGTGATTTTTTTTTTTTTTTTTTTGCTTTTAGTTCTTATTTGAATTCTTTCTTCCCATTTAAGAATATCATGCCAAGGCGTTTGCTTTAAAAACGTGAAAGAAGAAAGTATAGTAAAACAGAAGATGCTAATAATAGACAGGTATTTCTCTTCATTAGCTGCCTCTTGGCTGGTTTGCAGCACTGCTTATTTTCTGGGCAGCCGTGGAAATGAGTTTGGTCACCTAGCAACAGAAACCGGAACTGAATCCAGCCCTGATGCAACAGTGAGAAAGAACCTGCAGTTATAACAAAAGGAGTTTGACACTATATCACATTCCTTTTTATAATCTTAGCTTTATTTTTTTAATACATGTGACCAGAATATAAGCTGTTGAAGTTTTCTTGTCTACCTCAGTGGTTTAAACTGGAAAATCAGAAAGGTTAGAGGAGAGCTCAGGAAATCATCGAATACGCTCATTCATGTTCAGTTATTTTCCAAGCATTGTAAATAAGTTATAGAGCTTGAATGTAGTTCAATTTTGAATGTAAAGGTATTTGAGTTCTCTTGCCTGTATAGTGGTGACCATAATAAGCTTAAGGAATTAAAGGTGTGTGGAGGGCATCATTGTAAAACATTGTAAAGTAAAATCTAGAGGAAATTGTTTAAATATCAGGCGCTTCTTAAAATTGTCTAGGTGATGAACATTTATTTTTTATGTTAAGGAAAAGAATTTAAGAAATTCTTTTGTTTTAATCAGAGCAGATACTGTTTAGTGGTAGCTATTAAAATTTTGAGTTTATGTATATACTGCCACATAAAATTGTCTGTTTTAATTGTGCTTTGAGCTGATCAGTGTGTCTTCTAAAGTTGTTTTCCACCCTGTGGAATAGATAACCTGATAAATTTGAGAGTTGGTGTGATTGGGGAATAATTATTAAATGACTAAGTAAAAACCTGAAGATTGTATTTGGATTTAATGAAGCTGATAAATTCTTTTCTTATACTGTCCATTTAGACATTTAGAGAGTTATAGGCAGATTCCCAAGTTTGCACAATAAATTCTATCTTCAGAAAGCCATTCCTTCATTAATTTGAATGGCCCTTTAGGGAGTAGAATATGGGAGAGTATAACATCAGTCACCTACGGGGCCTCTGCTCTAGTCCAGGAAAGGAACACAGTAGCACCACTTTGCAGTGTTCTAGTTTTACTTTCAGTATTCCAATGGTTATAGACAGCATAAAGATTTAATAACGTGCCTAAAGTCATTGATGAACTAATAAAAGTAACTCTGAACAGGTAGAATCTCATGAGCAGAAATGAAACACAGGACCTTATACAAGAAGTTGTGGTTCTCAGGACTAGGGAGCAGTCTTATGTGTGTGGATGTTGTTGCTTCATCATCTAGAATTTTTCTTTTCCTTTTTTCTTTTTTTTTTTTTTTTTAGACTGTCACCCCTGTTGCCCTGGGTAGAGTGCCATGGGGTTACAGCTCACAGCAACCTCAAACTCTTGGGCTTAAGCAATTCTCTTGCCTCAGCCTCTCGAGTAGCTGGAACTGTAGGTGCCCACCACAACATGTGGCTATTTTTTTGTTCCAGTTGACATTGTTGTTTAGCTGGCCTGGGCCAGGTTCAAACCCACCAGCCTTGGTGTATGTAACCACTGTGTTACGGGCGCCGAGACACCAAGGCTGGTGGGTCTAGATATTTTGAATTATTCACATTGTTTACGTTAAATACTTGGCAATGAAAAATGTCTATAAAAAGAAAAGGAATAAAAGTTAAGACTCTTAACCAGTGTCTTGGTTTTTTGTTTTGTCTAAGTGTTTCCAAATCTTTATATATGTACTTAGTTTTAGATTACTGGATTAGCATCTAAAAAAATAAGGTAGATAACTCTTTTTGTTGTTGTTGTTGTCGTCGTCATACCTGTTTGTCATGCTAAATTCAAATGAGGGAAAAACTATCTTGTATTGTGAGGTTTGATTTAAACCTATGTTGTATTGGTTTAATTTAAACTTTCCCCAGAGAGTGTCCGTGAGGGGTTTGCTGACTAATCTTTTCCTGGGATACTGTTCTTCATTTTCATTTTCATTTTTCTTTTCTTTTCTCTGCTCCTCTTCCAATTCCTTTTCTACTTCCTCTTCTTTTTCTCTTCCTTTTCCTTGTCCTCTTATCTCCTCTTCTCCATTTCTGCTTTCTCTTTCTTTCATGTTCACTACAATTCCTATTTGATTGCTCTGGATTTTGATCCCAGGGTATAGCTGGTTGTTTTTGTATAACAAGATCTTCCAGCCTTTACTGATTTAGGTCCATGATTGTTTTGCTTGGGGTCTTTTCTCAGAGGTTCTTTTTGATTTTTAGAGCTAAAAATATTCTTAGCAGCAGATGGCTTTACATCAGAAAAGTCTTGAATTATCAGGGACTTTTGAAGTATCTGGAACTGTCTTCACCTTGAAAAACTTTCTTCTCTGGTTTCCAGGATGCCATCCTTTCCTGGGTTTCCTTCTAAGTCAGTGGCTGGTCTTTTGAAGAATTCTTTGATGGGTCCTTCTCTTTCCCCTTACTCTCCCAGACCTTGGGCTTTTTGAATCCAAAATAAGGTAGATAACTCTTTATAAGAAAAAAGATATGCTTAATTTTGGAGAGGAGCTCTCCTCTGTTGTAATTGTGAATAATAGTAGGCTGTTTGCAGTTGCTATTGCAGGTTACTAATTTCCTGTTCTTTTATGAAGTCAGTTACATTGGCAAACTTGTCCTAGAAAAAGTGCTGCATTCCTCATTGCTGAATATCACTTTGGTCACCTTTGAAGTACTCCCCACGGAAAGCTATGTGCCCATGCCCAGACCTCCCTTCAAAGCACTTTTTCTAGAATGAGTTCACAAACTTAATTGTCAGATCTTCTATGACAACAGCTCTGATGGTCATTCCAAAAAAGTAGTTTCAAAATTACTTTGAAGGATGGACTAGGCACTGGTGTTGGTACTTCAAGCTCATACCTGGAAGGTGACCATAGTGATATTCAGCAATGAGGTATGCAGCACTTGGATGAATTCACAAACTTAATTGTCTGACTTCATATGTTCTATCAGATAATCCCATATTGATTACATACATACAATGTACTTAAGCAGTGGTTGACTGGGATTGCCTTTTTAGTTTAAACGGTCTTTTCTACTTCATACGCTTTTGAAGTGCAAGACATTTGTTAAGGAGTGATGCCTGTGAAAGATCAAGCAGGCAAAAGTGGAATTGGGCAAGGAAAGCTTTCAGACCACAATGTAGATTTGCACTTCCTTCACCTGTGATGGTTCAGATTTTCTTATGTTATTACTTTCTTTTTTTTTTTTTTTTTGAGACAGGGTCTCAGAATGTCACCCTAAGTAGAAGACCATGGTGTCACAGCTCACAGCCACCTCAGTCTCTTAAGCTTAAGTGATTCTCTTGCCTCAACCTCCCAAGGAGCTGGTAGTACAGGTGCCTGCCACAACGCCTAGCTATTTTGTTGTTGTTGTTGTTGTTGTTGTGGTTGTCGTTGTTTAGCAGGCCTGGACTGGGTTCAAACTCGCCAGCCTCAGTTAATGTGACTGATGCCCTACCCACTGAGCTACGGGTGCCACCAGTTATTACTTTCTTCTTTGTGAAGAACCTACTCTCTTGCCTAGGCTGGAATGCAGTAGCATAATATAATATAGTTCATATAACTTTTTTGAATAAATGGGGTTTTTCTATGTTGTCCAGGCTGGTTTTAAATTCCTTGCCTCAAGGGATCCTCCTACCTCTGCCTCCCAAAGTGCTGAGACTAAAGCAGTGGTTCTCAACCTGTGGGTCAACACCCCTTTGTAATAATGAAAATACTTCCTGCATATCAGATATTTACAGTATGATTCATAACTGTAGCAAAATTACAGTTACGAAGTAGCAACGGAAATAATTTTATGGTTGGGGGTCACCACACATGAGGAACTGTATTAAAGGGTCGTGGCATTAGGAAGGTTGAGAACCACTAGACTAAAGGCAAGAGCCACCTTGCCCAGCCCCCACCTTTTTTTTTTTTTAATCTTTTATTCTTCGTGAGGGTGGATTTCTGTTCATGTTCACTGACTTTTTCATTGCCACTTAACTGCTACTGAGGCTATTCAATTAATTTTTTTATTATAATTACTGTTTTTTTTTTGAGACAGAGTTTCACTCTGTTGCCTTCGTTAGAGTGCCATAGTGTCACAGCTCACAGCAACCTCAAACTCTTGGGCTTAAACGATTCTCTTGCGTCAGCCTCCCAAGAAGCTGGGACTATAGGCTCCTGCCACAATGCCCAGCTATTTTATTGTTGTTATTGTTGCAGTTGTCATTGTTGTTTACCTGGCTCAGGCCAGGTTCAAACCCGCCAGCCTCGGTGTTATGTGGCTGGCGCTAGAACCACTGTCCTATGGGCACCAAGCCAAATTACTATATTTTTTATTTCTTTACTGAGTCTTTTTTAGTGCTTGCCCTTATTCTTGGAGCAGTATTTTTTTTTGTTTTTTTGTCACCGTAGGTAGAGTGCCGTGGCATCATGGAGTTCACAGCAACCTCCAACTCTTGGGCACAAGTGATTCTCTTGCCTCAGCCTCCTGAGTAGCTGGGACTACAGGCACCCACCACAGGGCCCAGCTAGTTTTAGAGATGGGGTCTCACTTTGGTTCAGGCTGGTCTCAAATCTGTGAGCTCAGGCAGTCCACCCTCCTCGGCCTCCCGGAGTGCTAGGATTACAGGCATGAGCCACTGTGCCCGGCCCTTGGAGCACTTTTATAATAACTGCTCTAAAGTCTTTAAAGATTCCAACATCGGCTCAGCGCCTGTGGCTCAACTGGCTAAGGCACCAGCCACGTACACCTGAGCTGGCGGGTTCGAATCCAGCCCGGGCCCTCCAACAATGACAGCTGCAACCAAAAAATGGCCAGGCGTTGTGACAAGCGCCTGTAGTCTCAGCTACTTGGGAGGCGGAGGCAGGAGACTCGCTTGAGCCCAGGAATTGGAGGTTGCTGGTTCACGGCACTCTATCCAGGGTGACAGCTTGAGGCTCTGTCTCAAAAAAAAAAAAGAAAAGATAGCTTAGTTTGGCTCGGCGCCTGTGGCTCAACGGGCTAAGGCGCCAGCCATGTACACCTGAGCTGGTGGGTTCGAATCCAGCCCGGACCCACCAAACAACAATGACAGCTGCAACCAAAAAATGGCCGGGCATTGTGGTGGGCGCCTGTAGTCCCAGCTACTTGGGAGGCAGACGCAGGAGACTTGCTCGAGCCCAGGAATTGGAGGTTGCTGTGAGCTGTGATGCCACGCACTCTATCCAGGGTGACAGCTTGAGGCTCTGTCTCAAAAAAAAAAATAAAGAATCCAACATCTCTGTCATCTTGGCATTGGTGTCTCTATCGTCTTTTCCCATTCAAGTTGAGGTTTTCTTGGTTCTTTGTATGCCAAATAATTTCTTAGTGCATCCTGGACATTTGGATAATATGTTATAGTATTCTGGGTTTTACTTAAATTCTGTAGAGAATATTTATATATATAGTTTTTTTTTGTTTGTTTGTTTTTGAGACAGAGCCTCAAGCTGTCTCCCTGGATAGAGTGCTGTGGCATCACAGCTCACAGCAACCTCCAATCCTTGGGCTCAAGCGAGTCTCTTGCTTCTACCTCCCAAGTAGCTGGGACTACAGGCACCCTCCACAACGCCCGGCCATTTTTTGGTTGGCAGCCGTCATTGTTTGGCAGGCCCGGGCTGGATTCGAACCCGCCAGCTCAGGTGTACGTGGCTGGCTCCTTAGCCCTTTGAGCCACAGGCGCCGAGCCATGTGTATATATATATAGTTTTCTTTTTTTTTGGTCAGGGCCGGTTTTGAACCCGCCACCTTCAGTATGGGGCCGGCGCCCTACTCCTTGAGCCACAGGTGCCGCCAAGAATGTTTGTTTGTTTATGTATGTATGTATTTATTTATTTTTAGAGACAGAGTCTGACTTTATCCCCTTCGGTAGAGTGCTGTGGCATCACAGCTCACAGCAACCTCCAGCTCCTGGGCTTAGGTGAATCTCTTGCCTCAGCCTCCCAAGTAGCTGGGACTGCAGGCGCCCGCCACAACACCCGGGTATTATTCTGTTTTTTTGCAGTTCAGCCGATGCCGGTTTGAACCCGTCACCTTCGGTATATGGGGCCAGTGCCCTACTTGATGAGCCACAGGCACCTCCCAAGAATGTTTATATTTTTGTTTAAGCATGCAGTCAACCTGATTGGGTTCAGGCTACAGATTCTAAACCAGTTTTCTCTGGGTTATAGCTTCAAGGTCAGCCTTGCTTCTAAAGCCTTTACAGCGGTTCACATTTATACTGTGTATATACCACCCAGTAGCCAATATGGGGCCTGGGAACTAGGTTTATCCCTTAGTTCAGTTTTCAAAGTCTGTAATACGTCTTTAAAAGTCAGGCCCCTCTGCATGCATAGTCAAGGCCAAGCCCATAGGTACATAAACTGCTTGACCATTCCCCCACCAACTCTGGCCTCAGTCTGCAGTTGCTGGGAAGCGTCATGGTTTATTTAGCTAATCCTGTGTTGATGGTATATTTGTTTCTTATTCTTTTTGTTTTTTTTTGCAGTTTTTGGCCGGGGCTGGGTTTGAACCCGCCACCTCCAACATTTGGGGCCGGCGCCCTACTCCTTTGAGCCACAGGCGCCGCCCTTTTTTTTTTTTTTTTTTTTTTTTTTTTGAGACAGAGCCTCAAGCTGTCACCCTGGATGGTGCACTGTGGCATCGCAGCTCACAGCAACCTCCAATTCCTGGGCTCAAGAGAGTCTCCTGCCTCTGCCTCCCAAGTAGCTGGGACTACAGGCGCCCGCCACAGCGCCTGGCCATTTTTTGGTTGGCAGCCGTCATTGTTTGGCGGGCCCGGGCTGGATTCGAACCCGCCAGCTGAGGTGTACGTGGCTGGCGCCTTAGCTGCTTGAGCCACAGGCGCCGAGCCAGTTTGTTTCTTCTTATCCCTCTCCTTTGTGCCCCCCATTATAGACAAGACTGTATTGAGCATGCTTATACAGGTCATCACTGCATGCCTCTGAAAATATTGCTCTAGTATAATACCTAGAAACCATTATTGTTGCTTTCAGTTTATTCACAGAAATCATTGTAAATCTTTCTAGCTTTAAAAATACACCTATTTACTCTTCAGTAATTTATGAGAATGACAAGTTTTGAAAGGAGCAGTGGAAAAATTCCTTTCTATGATAGGCTATAGATAAATTGGAATTGGGTACTTACTGAGAATATCTGAGATTGAAACGAAGACCATTTTTTCTCTTAGGTAGTATGAAAACATCTACTGATACTTTTTTTTGTTTCTCCCCACCAGAATTTTGATTCTGACATCAGCAGTGTGGGAATAGATGGCTGCTGGCAAGCAGACAGCCAGAGGCTTCTCAATGAGGTGATGGTGGAGCACTTCTTTCGACAAGGAATGCTGGATGTAGCTGAGGAGCTCTGCCAGGTAACAGTGTGACAATGGTGGGGTATGAAAAATAAATAAGAGAACTCCTGGACGTTAGCATTATTTGCAGAGTGAGGTTTTAAGGCTTCTTCTAGCTGTTGATAGATATATTTTAATTATTAGGGATGACCACATTTTACTAGGTTTTTTTTTTTTTCAGTAGTGAAAATTATAGCCCTAGAACTTATCTGAATTGTTCTTTCCTTGTTTCTGGCACAGAAGGTTGAACTCAGTTTACGAATCAAGGGGATCAGAAGAAATACTACTTTTCATTTCCCCTTTTGATAGGAAAATTTAGTATATAGCGGAGAAAAGAGGAAAGGGACAAAAATGTTAATGTTTGTTCTTCTGATCTAGAATTTTATTGATGAATTTCAAACTAAAATTTACATCAAATGTGCCTTGTCTTTATTTCTAATAAACATGAGCTTAGGGATCTTAGAACAGTTTGCCAATATTGTGAAGTCATTATATGACTTAATTCCTAGTGGCTGCCATGCATCAAGTGTTTACTTCAAGTCAAGGCCCTGCCTTTATTCTTTGCTACAACTCTGTGAAGTAGAAATTGTCATTCCATTCTATAGATAAGAAATCTGAGATCTTGAGAAAGTAACTTGCTCAAGGCCATACAGGTTCTTCATGAAAGAACTGGAATTCAGTTCTCTGTTTGAAGTTTCTAAATTCTTTTCTAAGCCATGACATGCTATTTTATTTTTTTGTTTGTAAAAAATGAAAGACTAAAAGGATTAAATAATTTAAAACTAGTCTGTAAACTGAACCTCTAAGCCTTTTCTATTTTAACAATTCAAATAAATTATAACTCAGTTTTGTTTTGTTTTTTCTTTTTTAGAGACAGAGTTTCACTTTGTTGCCCTCGGTAGAGTGCCGTGGTGTCAGAGCTCGCAGCAACTTCCAGCTCTTGGGCTTAGGTGATTCTCTTGCCTCAGCCTCCTGAGTAGCTGGGACTACAGGCGTCCGCCATAACATAACGCCCAGCTATTTTTTGTTGCAGTTTGGCCAGGGCTGGGTTCGAACCCGCCACCCTTGGTATATGGGGCTGGTGCCCTACTCACTGAGCCACAGGCGCTGCCCTAGATCTTTTTCTGAATCTTACAAGTTTCCTAAATTGTATCATTGACGATTACGTTTGTTTTTAAGTAACAAAGACCTCAAATAACAGTGGTTTGAACAAAAATGAAGTTTATTTTTTCTCCCACAGAAATAGGAGGTTGTAAGATATCCACAGGTTTATGGTAGCGGTTTCATTAAGCTCTTAGTAATCTACGTTCCTTGTAGTTTTGCTATCCTGGATCATGAGGATGGCACCAAAGCTACAACTATACCTTTGTCTCTTAGGAAGGGACAAAGAATGGGTCCTTTCATTTGTAGAACTTATATCTTGCAAAGCTATACCCAGCTTTATTGCACATGTCACATATTCTACTGACATGTGGAGGTTCTCCTGTGGAAAAGGGAGAATAATAATACCAGGGAGCAATCACTAGTATCTGCCATAGAAATACATGTTAAAAGGAAATTATTTTCAATGGTTTGCCCCATGTTTTATAATCTAGAATGTACTTTGACCACTCTTTACCCTGATTACTACTAACAAGTGTTTTCTATTTTTTAGGAATCTGGTCTTTCTGTAGACCCAAGTCAGAAAGAACCATTTGTGGAGTTAAATCGAATATTAGAAGCATTAAAAGTCAGAGTTCTGAGACCTGCTCTGGAGTGAGTTACTGAGTTTGTTTTCTTTTGAATGCTTTGAAAAAACTCTTTGTAAGAAAAATTAATTAGAAAACATATGAGAGATTTTTAAATGTATTTATCTCTCTTGGGGTAGACTTCAGAGAAATCAAAGAATTATTTCTTTCAGCCAAGTGAAGTAAGGGAGGTACAATATGAGAAAATGGTTAGCCCTTATTTCACTAATCAGTTGGTTTGAATTCCCAAGACAGAAAAGGGTTTCCTGTATCCAGGCTATACCACCACTTTGTGTGGACTAGCCTATTGTAACTGAACCACTATCGTTCAGGTGGCGCGAGTTTGATACTTGAGCTTCCATAATGTCCTGTGTTCTGTGCCAGCACTCCAAGAAATGATTTATTTGGTTATTAGAACTAAGTGGTATGCTGCATGAAGAGCTCTCTTTTGATAAAGGCTTTTCTGTTGTTAATTGTGGATTTTGGTGATTCGCAATGAACTTCTCATTCTTTGATACGAATTATCTGAAGTGACTGAGTAAGCTGTATTAAATTATTATCCTACATCAGGGTCAGCAAGCTTTTTCATAGAGGTCAAAGTAGTAAAATATTTTAGGCTTTATAAGCCACATAAAGTCTCTACCACATAGTTTTATGTGACATTCCTTACAAAATGTAAAAGCCGTTTCTGGCCCATCTATGAAAGAGGCAGCAAACTGTATTTGACATGTACCATAGTTTGCTAGACCCTGTTCTAAAATTTTTTCAATCGTAACATTATCAGATATTTGTAATAAATCACTCATACGATAAAGACAAGAAACTAGATGATAGAAGCAATGATGTTATGTAAAGTTTGAGCCTTAGAATCCTGGCATTTTATTTATTTATTTTTTATTTTTATTTAAGAGACAGAGTCTTGCTCTGTTGCCCTTGGTAGGGTGCTGTGGTGTCACAGCTCACAGCAACCTCCAGCTCTTGGGCTTAGGCGATTCTCTTGCCTCAGCCTCCTGAGTAGCTGGGACTGCAAGCGCCCGCCACAACGCCCAGCTATTTTTTGTTGCAATTTGACCAGGGTCGGGTTCGAACCCACCACCCTTGGTATATGGGGTATAAGTTATAAAATTCCTGTATAGACTATAAATGTGAAGTAGGTACTCTATATTTAAAAATAGATCTTGGCTAGGCACGACGGCTAATCCCTGTAATCCTAGCATTCTGGGAGGCCAAGGTGGCAGAATTCCTTGAACTTAGGAGTTCCAGACCAGTCTGATGAAGAGTAGACCCCATCTCTACTAAAAATAGAATAATTATCCAGATGTTGTGATGGGCACCTATAGTCCCAGCTACTGGGAGGCTGAGGCAGAAGGATCCCTTGAACCCAGGAGTTTTGAGGTTGAGCTAGGCTAACACCATAGCACACTAGCCTGGGCAACAGAGTGAGATTCTTTGTCTTAAAATAGAGCTACTTTAAAAAAATAGATCTTAACAGGCAGTGCCTCTGGCTCCGTGAGTAGGTGCCAGCACCATATACCGAGGGTGGTGGGTTTGAACCCAGCCTTGGCCAAAGTGCAACAAAAACATAGCCCGGCATTGTGGTGGGTGCCTGTAATCCCAGCTAAACTCGGGAGGCTGAGGCAAGAGAATTGCCTAAGCTTAGGAGTTGGAGGTTGCTGTGAGCTGTGATGTCACAGCACTCTATTGAGGGCGACAAAGTAAGACTCTGTCTCTTAAAAAAAAAAAAATTTTGCCACTGTATAAGATGTGTTCCTTTGTAGAGTTTGTTTAAACAGAGTTTTGATTATGACACACCTGTGAGTTAATGTCAACCAAATACCTCTAATATCTCTTAAAAACAAAATTTGATAGCCATTCTTCTATAAAGAAGAGTAAGGGGTACCTCTGAACCTGCTTCATTAAAAAATAAATTTTAAAAAAGAAGAATAGGGAGCTTAAATATAAAAATATGTGTTTCCCAGTTGTTTTATAGTGATTAAGAAATAATAGTTGGGTTGTTAGTCAATGTGATACTCATTTATACATGCATTTCTTAGGTTTTTCTCATCAGACTTTTATTATTTACAGTCACACGTATCATAGTATTTGTTTTCTCGGCTTTTATATACTCAAGACTTGTCCTTATATAATTAAGCAAATTCTTAAGATCTTTGTAACTTTGTGCTTTTTCTGTACGGTGTAAGTTTCTAAATGATAACCATATCAGATACCCATATATCAGTTATTTCCATAAATGTTTTCTATTATTTGTAGTTTTAAGACAGTCCCTCTCGGGCAAAGGGAGGATTCATTCTGTGCACTTGGTGCTAACAATGGAGATGTCTATACAATAAAAATTTTCTCATTTGATTTTTCTGAGAATATTGATAATGTAAATATTGGCATGGGGGAATGAATAGTGCTAGTGCTTATTATGTGCCTGGCATTGTTCTAAGCATTTTATGTGCCTAACCTTATTCAGTCTTCATGCTAAGCATATGAGATAGGTACTCACTTTTCAGTTGAGTTTTGAGTCAGCATTATTTATCCCAATAGGTAATATATGGACAAAGTAAGAAATCAAAATGCAGTGAAAAGTAAATCTCCCTACCCTTGCTTCTCAATCACCCGTCTCTCCATATAATTACTCTTCACCTTTTCTTCATCCTTACAGAGATGTTCCATACATTTACAAGTTTATGTGTGTAGTAGTCCCCCCCTTATCTGCTGGAGATACGTTCCGAGATCTCCGATGGATACCTGAGTCCATGTATAGTACCAAACCCTATATATACTGTTTTTTCCTATATGTACATATCTATGGTGAAATTTAATTTATAAATAAGGAACAGTTAGAGGTTAACAACAATAATAGAACAATGATAACAATACACTGTAATAAAAGTTATGTGAATGTGGTCTTTCTCTCTCAAAGACTATTGTACTATACTCAACCTATTTTTGGACCACCATTGGCTATAGGTAACTGTAACTCTGGAAAGTGAATCTGTGGATAAGGGCAGATTACTGTGTTATGTATATGTCCATTTTTGTGCACAAACAATTACGTACTGTACACACTGTTCTGCATCTTTTTTTCACTTGAGAAATTTCGAAGCATTCACCTATATACAGAACAATCTCATTGTTTTTTAGGGCTGCTGAGTACTTTATTTTAGGGATTATACCTGAATTATATTTAACTGGCTCCTATTGATAGATACTAGTTTGTTTCTAATCTTTTACTTTATAAGTGGTGCATTAGTGAATCTCCATTGCACATTATTTTGAGCGTGTCCTACTATATCTAGAGAGTATATTCCTAGAATATTAGATTAAGGTGCAATTAAAATTTGGATTCGTCTTAATCAAATTTTTTCCTATAAAGGATTTCCCCAAAATATAGTCCTACCTTAAAAATCAGGGGTTATTATGTTGCAACTGATTTTTCCCTTTTTAAAAAAAAAATCTTTGCAAATCTGTTGGGTAGGAGAAGAATATTTTGCAAATCTTAAAAAAAAAATCTCTGCAAATCTGTTGGGTAGGAGAAGAATAGTTTGTATTTATCCTCTTGAGTTGAGCCACCTCTTCTCTGGAGTTGCTAATACCTTCATTCTGGCAAAGGCTAACGGTTTTTGACTATGAGGACAATCCTAAGGCTGAAGGGATCACTACTGACCATCATATAGCACAAAGTCATTCCCACAAGCCCGTAAGAGCATTTCACCATTGCCTCTAGGAAACCTCAGAGGTTTTTCACTTTTTTAAAAGAATTCGTAGTTCTGTTTGTGAAAGGACAGAAGAATCACAGAATTTTCTGCAGAGGAAGAGAGGAAAGATATTTTCTTAGTTTAGACTAGTGGTCCCCAACCTTTTCGGCACCAGGGAAATAACTTTTCCATAGACTGGTGGGAGGAGGGGTTTGTTTCAGGATGATTCAAGTACATTACATTTATTGTGCACTTTATTTTGTTACTAATTTGTATTATACATATAATGAAATAATTATACAACTCACCATCATTCAGAATCAGTGGGATCCCTGAGCTTGTTTTCCTACTAGACGGGTCCCATCTAGGAGTGATAGGAAACAGTGACAGGCGAAGCTTTGCTAGCTTGCTGCTGCTCACTTGCTGCTATGCTGCCTGGCTCTTGACAGGCCACAGACTGGGATAGCTCCATGGCCCCTGGGTAGAGGACTACAGACTTAGACCACAGGAAGGTTTTAGATTGGACAGGCTATGGACAGGATCAGGTAGGCTGCTGAAATGTGGGAGAACTCCATTTCCAAGGCTAACGGTTAGGTGGGGATAGAAAGATATCAATGAATAGAATAGTTTATAAGCAGGAAATAATTCTAGAAAATAAAATTGGAAGAAGCAAGCAGATATAACTGATCTTGGAGATGTGACTGTCACTGGAAGTGAAGGAAACAATGACTCAGCAGTTTCTGGTGTTATTTTCTTCCTCTTAGTTGTGGCTTCTTGTAGGTGGACAGTGTTTGATTCAGGCACTTTTTTTTTTTTGAGACAGAGCTTCAAGCTGTCGCCCTGGATAGAGTGCTGTGGCATCACAGCTCACAGCAACCTCCAATTCCTGGACTCAAGCCAGTCTCTTGCCTCCGCCTCCCAAGTAGCTGGGACTACAGGCGCCCGCCACAACGCCCGGCCATTTTTTCGTTGCAGCCGTCATTGTTGTTTGGCGGGTCCTGGGCTGGATTCGAACCTACCAGCTCAGGTGTATGTGGCTGGCGCCATAGCCCGTTGAGCCACAGGCGCCGAGCCAATTCAGGCACTTTTTAATAGTCACGTAGAACCATGAGGAAACAGCTCTGATAGATGTGCCAGTGAAGAAGAGCAATGAAGACTTTACAGAAGTGAGGTTATTTTTCAGAGTTTTTTCCCCCCTCCCTCTCTTCCTTCCTTTTGGTCTTAATTATGAAAAGGCAGAAGAAAAAAGTTGATGGATACATTAACTTTTCTCTGCTGATGCACGAAGTCTGGTGGAAAAAGGACACCTCTGTTAAAGAAAAGCTAATTGAAAAATGGAAAATACGGCTCGGTGCCTGTGGCTCAACGGGCTAAGGCGCCAGCCACATACACCTGAGCTGGCGGGTTCGAATCCAGCCCGGGCCCGCCAAACAACAATGACGGCTGCAACCAGAAAATGGCCAGGCGTTGTGGCTGGCACCTGTAATCCCAGCTACTTGGGAGGCAGAGGCAGGAGACTCGCTTGAGTCCAGGAGTTGGAGGTTGCTGTGAGCTGTGATGCCATGGCTCTCTATCCAGGGTGACAGCTTGAGACTCTGTCTCAAAAAAAAAAAAGAAAAAGAAAAATGGAAAATACATGTCCTTTGGAAAGGATACAGAAAAGGGGGGGGGGGCGCAATAGAATAGAAAGTTTAGATGAGAAGAAATATTTGAGTAGATTATACTATTTTATGTTGTCTACTTTACATTTGTTGGTGAAGGTTTGTAAGAATCTTCAAGACTGTATCTCGTAGGAGAAAGAATAGCCATTATCTGAATACATCCTCATGAAGAACCTGAGCAATATTAGAAATGACTGACTAGAAAACTTGACACTTCCTTTTTTTTAAAAAAAAAAGGGGATGGGGAGGGAGATTTAAATTGTCCCTGAGATTAAGTATTTAAAAGCATAAGGAGCTAATCTAGCAAGGAGGCTGAATTTTTCTATACTGATAAAAGAGAAGGGAACCTGAGAGTACAGACTCTGGGGTTTGTGCTTACATAGTACAGCTCAGTTACTGATGAGGTTTATGAAATCTCTTGCTTTTATTGTTGGCAACTAGCAGTAAATAAGGCAATGTCACATTTAAGTACTTTAAAAAAAATCAGTAATCTGTAAAACTGTGCTATCCAGTGTGACTACTTGCCATGTGTAGCTTTTGGACACTCTTACTAAAATCTCCACTTTACTGTGTGAACCTGCTGTAAAATGGTGTGTTAATATTCTGAGTAGATTTAATGTGTAATACTATCGTTTTTTATACGATAGCATCCTTAAATAGCATGTGAGAAGGACAAAGACTTACACCAACTCTGAGATGAGTAAAATATTAGTATTAATAGTTCCAGTGAGGGACTCAGCCCATAAGTGAGAAATGAGTATTTGAAAATATGTCAGAATAAAATATTATATATTCTTTTCAGTCTCAAAACAAAACTATAGGGCTCTTAAATTTTATTTTATTTTTTTTTACCAAACTTTGATTTTTGAGATATTTGCCATTAAGCATTTGATTCATTTTACTAGTAATATCCTGCCAAGTCCATACCTGTGAAGTAAATAAATGTCATTCATTGCCCTGAACTTCAGCTTTTAACCCCCAGAAGTATAGACTCAATGGAAGCTAGAAGGTAAGTCTTCAAAAATGCTATGACAGTGGTACGTGCTGTGGAACTTAGCAAGAAGGATTTTTTTCAATATTACCAAAAATAGATGCCCACCCAGGTTGGCACAGTTGTTAAGAGGAGAGAGATAAACAGATGAATGTTGTCAGTTAGGTTCCTGAGGGAGAACAGCTGACCACAAAAATGAAATCTTATATCAGTTATTTTTGGAATGATAGAGAAATTCTAAATATGGAGCTAACAGTGTGCCAAGACTTTTCAGAGGCCTGACAATTAGGATAATTAATGCTAATGTTTCTGTTGGAATTGTGTAGATGTAGGTTGCTTCTAACTTACTTACCTCAGTAATTGCTAGTGTTTGGGGGTTTCTCTAAGGAAGAGGCCCAGAAGGTCTGTTCATTAGAATGTGGTAACGGTTAACAGTGATCCTTGTGACACTGACCTTACCAAGTGTCACTTTATAGGTCTGCAGTGTTTCTCTCATCAGAATAGTTGCAAAAACGACAGTGTTCTCATGGTTGACATTGGAGATTTGGGAATAGAAGTTTGTTAAGAGTCACAGAGAGTTAACAATTTAAGTGAATTTTTAGTTAGCTTGCTGGTTGGTAAAATGGTAGTGGTTCTTCTAAAAATTAGGGATTGGGGCCTGCAGCTCAAGTGGCTAGGGCACCAGCCACATACACCAGAGCTGGTGGGTTTGAGACCAGCCTGGGTCTGCCAAACAGTAATGACAACTACAACCAAAAAACAGCCGGGCGTTGTGGTGGGCACCTGTAGTCCCAGCTACTCAGGAGGCTAGGGGCAAGAGAATTGCTTAAGCCCAAGAATGTGAGGTTGCTGTGAGCTATGACGCTACGGCACTCTACAGAGGGCAACAGAGTGAGACTGTCTCAAAAAAAAAATTAGATGTTTTCTGTTGTAAATATCATTATCTAGAACACAACATATTCTAGGAATATTCCCTTACTACAGTCATTAAATATGAAATGTCCGATTTCAAATCAAATGTGTAGTTTATTATATCTCAAACAAGAATCAGTACAATTAGTCAAAGTATGAGCCTAAACTATCAACGACAATTTTGCCATCTTAATAGTGTATGCCAGCAGTAAAGAAGCCTGGAGAACCAGTGGCAATGAAATCACACCTACAGCTTGTTCAGAATTGAATGTTTTTTCCTTGCAAAAAACAGTCAGTTGGTGCAAGGTCTGTGAATACAGTGGGTGACAGAGTCCAAGTCTACCTTCTATAGTTGGGGCAGCATTGTTTGTGTGAAAGCATTGTCTTGCAAGAGAACTGGCCTTTGTCTGTTGACCAATCTTGGGCTGCTTAATCACATAGCATCTTCCTCATTTTGTTCATTTGGTTTGTGTAGGCATCTGCTGTAATCAGTTGACCCCAAATATCATGAAGCTATAGTGAGTAATACCAGTGTGGGGCCACCAAACAGACACCATTATTAGCTTTTTTTGATGAATATTTGGGTTTGGATTGTGATTCCACACTTCGTCTTTATCCAGCCATTGTGCCAACTGAGTACTTGTGATTGTGAAAAAGAACCCATTTTTTATCACATGTAACATATGTAACCTTTATATTGTGAAAACAAAGAAAGGCAAACTTCCAAGATAATTTCTTTTCTGACACTCATTTAATTCATGCATAACCATCTATCCAGCTTCTTTACTTTGGTCTAATATTGTTGGAATAGTAAGACCAAACTTTGTTGCTAATTTGTATGTAGGTTGAGATGGATTCACTTCCACTACAGCTTTCAGCTCATTATCCCCATCTTGGTCTCAAGGCCACCCACATGGCTCATTTTTAAGAGTAGAATCACCAGAATGGAACTTGTCAAACCATGGTTGTCCTGTGCATTCATTAGCCACATCCTTCTCAAACATTTCCTTGACAGTTTTGAGCTGTATGTACTGTCTTGGTTTATGGTACAACTCATATTAAAAAATAACATGAATGTTTGATTTATCCATGGTTTCACAAAAATGTCTCTAAAAGAAATTTGAAGAATAATCACACGACGGCCCGGCGCCTGTGGCTCAACGGGCTAAGGCACCAGCCACGTACACCTGAGCTGGCAGGTTCGAATCCAGCCTGGGCTGCCAAACAACAATGACGGCTGCAACCAAAACATGGCCGGGCGTTGTGGCGGGCGCCTGTAGTCCCAGCTACTTGGGAGGCAGAGGCAGGAGACTTGCTTGAGCCCAGGAATTGGAGGTTGCTGTGAGCTGCGATGCCACAGCACTCTATCCAGGGTGACAGCTTGAGGCTCTGTCTCAAAAAAAAAAGAATAATCACACGTCAAAATGTGTGTTTGAAAGAATGAGGAT
>CAUYRH010104615.1:0-36895 GCA_963574655.1 Perodicticus potto
AGCTGGAACATATTTTTCTTAGCAAAGTATCTCAAGAATGGAAGAAAAAGTATCCAATGTACTCAGCCCTACTATGAAGCTAATCTATAGCTTTCATATGAAGGCTAAAACCCAGTTATAGCACAAGAAATGGGGAGGGGGCAAAGGAGGGGAGGGGAGGAGGGAGGAAGGATGGAGGGAGGGCAATTGGTGGGATCACACTTACGGTGCATCTGACAAGGGTACAAGTGAAAATTACTAAATGTAGAATATAAATGTCTTCATATAGTGATTTAAAGGCCATGAAGGCTATGTTCAATAGTTCAATGAAAATATTTCAGATTGTATATAAAGTCAGCACATTGTGCCCCATGATTGCACCAATGTACACAATTATGATTTAATAAAAATTAAAAAAAAGAAATAGCAGAGTTAGGAAACTGACCCTATCCAACATCAAGACCAACTGCCAAGCTGCAGCCATCACAATAGGTTGGTCGTGGTGAAATAGCATCCACGTAGATCAATGGCGCAGAACAGAAACCCCAGAAATACAGCCACACAAATAGAGTCAACTGATCTTTCACTAAAGAAGAAGGGCAATTCATGGAGAATGAATAGTGTTTTCCACAAATAGTACGTTAGCAATTGGATATCCCATATGAACATGTAAATGGAATTTGAAACCAGAACCTCTTAACTACTTTCCACCGTTATCTTGCCACAGTCACTACCCACATAGCAAATAGCTGATTTCAGTTTTCCACACAGAAACCATAGACCTGTTTTTGAAATGTGAGTTGCATAAAAATGCAAGTCATTCTTCTTTTCAAAATGATCCTAGATTTTTTCCATTATTTCCAGGGCAAAATTCAAAATTATTTTTGCCATTGTAGTACAGATTACTATTTCCCTTCTAATTCTTCTGTATTGACAGAGATTTCAGCTGATGACATTGAAATACAGTTAAAGGTTACATTTCTCACCTCTCTTGGGTGTAATTTTGGATATGTGGTTGGATTCTGGTTACACTAATAAAAGGGATGTTTTTAACCTTTTGGTCATGCTTTCCAAGTAAAAGGCATTTGCTTTTCCTTTCTTCTTTCCATGTCATCACTAGTTGCAGTACAGATGTGTTCCACGATAATAAAATATCCACCCTGGATGCAATTTCGGAAGCACTGAGTTTAAGACTACAAAGCAAAAAGACCAAATGTCCTTGCACCCTGCATCGTGGAACTAGAACATCATTTCTGGATGACTTAAACTGAAACTTTGAAAGGGGAGACAAACTAATTCTATTCTGTTCAAGTTACTGTTAATTTTTTTCGTGTAACAGCTGGAAATTCCATCCTAACCTGTGCAGTCCTCGAAGCTTCCTTAGTGTTTACATCTCCACCTGTCTGCACGCACCTCGTGCCACCTTCTTTTTGCTCCCTCAGCCTCAGCCTACTTGGCACCTTACTATCTCTAGGATATGTAGGCGTATGTCAAACCCAGGGGCTTTTAAAATCACTATTTTATTTATCTACAAAGATAACCCCAAAGTCTGGTTATCTTCTTCATTTTCATCAGATCCTTTTTAAGCATGCCTTGTCGGATGGCACCATCTATCACGCTCCGTCTCCCAGCCCTGCTTCACCCTTCTATACAGAAATCGTTACCATCTGACAAAATATATTGAACTATTTACTTGTATATTGTGTCATTCAGTACCATGAAACAGAGTCTTTAATTCTCCATTTTATAACTTGTATCCGAAATATTGTCAGGTACGCAGAGACAA
Organism: Perodicticus potto; assembly: GCA_963574655.1. NCBI lineage: Eukaryota > Metazoa > Chordata > Mammalia > Primates > Lorisidae > Perodicticus > Perodicticus potto. The sequence continues at coordinate 1,766 of CAUYRH010104615.1, forward strand.
CGCTATAGAGATTTGTTGAATGACTGAATAAATAAATGACAGAATATAGTGTCATCAAGAGAGGTCGTGTAGAGTGAGAACTGCTGAGAGCTGAGCTGAATGTCCTCACATCTAAGGGAGACAAGGAGCAAGAGACGGTAAAAGCGGACATGATGTGGCATTGCCAGACAAACAAGAGGTAATCAAGACAGGGTGGCGGGCGGTGCCTGTAGCTCAAGGAGTAGGGTGCCGGCCCTATATCCCGGAGATGGTGGGTTCAAACCTGGCCTGGGCCAGAAACTGCAAAAAAAAAAAAAAAAAAAAAAAAAAAGACAGGGTGGCATCTGGAAAATCCAGAAAGTCAGAGCTCCTTGGAGAAAGAATACATGAAATGCAGGAGAGAGAGAGAAAGAGACAGAGAGACATTCAGAAAGATATTGGTTCCAAAGTGGTCAATTGATTTTAGAAGTCAGAGGCCTATTGAGGACAATGGTTATGGTGCAGTAGTAAAAGTAGAGGGCATTTTGCAATGGCTTGAGAGTTACATGAAGCTGAAATTTTCAGGACAAACGTAAGCTACTATTTTAAGGAGTCAAAAAAAAAGAAAATGAAAAAACAGAATAAGCAATGACCTTTATGAAGTACAGAGAATGTTGTCAAAGGAATATTTGTCAATCCCAGGTTGAAAGGAAGAGTAACAACCCGCTTGTTGAGACTAACAAAAAATAAGGGAAGAGATGAGTGTAGTACAGTATAGTATAGTATACAGAGGGTGTCCAAAAATGTACATTTTGAGAAAGGAAAAATTGTATTAATTAAGTCATATTCGACTTCCACAATTGCAAGAGGTGCTCAAATACAACATGTATTCATCTCCTGTTATCAGTGTACGTTGAGTATTACAACTTTAATATATTTTTTCCTTTCTTAAAATGTACATATATTTTTGGTAGCTTCTCTATTTTGGCAAGATGGGAATTCAAGACTGAAAAAAAAAAGATTAGTACGTGGAAAGCTTAAGGGAATGAGTTCTTTAAGAGAACTATGAACTATAATTTGTAGTTTTGAATTATAATTTCCAAGAGTGGTTGTGATAAATTTGTGGAGTGTTTGGCCAAGAACAAACAAAGGTTTGTAGTCAGCCCTAGGAACTTACATGAAATTAAAACCTCTACTTCCAAGTTTTCTCCAAAAGGAAGAAGCTGGTGCCCCTAGATTATGATAAGATATTCTGAAATACTGATTTTCTACATTTAATAAGTTAGTTGCTCAATCCATGCATTATTCATAAACCCTCTCATAAAACACAGGCAGCCGGACATGGTGGTGGATGGGTGGTATTTACTTTAAAGTTTGTGCTCTAAATGGAACTTTTCATACTTTTTAGATCTATTAAACCAGACCAATTGTTCAAGCTTTCTTTAAACATAAGTTCTCTCATTTAAACATTCATAGCATCACCTAATTGGGTTGTTGTAACAATGTACTAAGTAATATAAGTAATGCTTACTAAATGTTTCTGTTATCATTATCACCATATTCATTATTATAAATATTAATTAGGGCTGTAAAGGTGATTATTTCTTTTTCACACAGGCACAGCCAAAGTGATCTGATTGTAACAATATAATATAGGATTGCTTGCATAAACTTAAAATCTAGATCTCCATTTTCATCCCATAAATTTTGTAATGATAATACCCTCTGGCCTAGGATCCCTAATTCTGAGTAATCAGCATTGATGAATCATTTACTGTGAGCTGGTAGACCTCTTTCTTGGCACCTTGTTAGGCATAGATAGAGGAGAAAAAATGCAATGTTCTTTTTTTAAGTTCTCAAGCACTATAGAGATTTAACAGGAGGAGGCTGCATCCATGCTCTGATTCATTTTATCCACATTATTTCCTCTTGTATTAACTTTACTATCATCACCCTGGGTCTACTGTCCACTCATCTAATAAAAAGAATTAAGAAGCTAATTAGGTGAGCATCTCACTGATGTCCAAGACCAGCTTCATTATCTCAATTAGGGTTTGAATTATCAATTAGCTGCATAACTTATAGTTTCAGAAGCACTGTGCACTATAATATGTCAAAATTTAATTACAAAACAGGTAATTAAAAGTGCTTAGAAAATTCTATGTGGTTAAATAATAATAAAATATTTTGAAATGTAACTGTTGTAAAGCCCTTAGCACTAATTTTTAACAGTGCCAACACAGCAGAATCACTGAGATTTGGGTAGGACAATCGAAATGATGCAAAATAGTTTTCCAAATCTTTTGTTGTAATCTCTTTCTTCAAATACCTCTGGCTTCTTATATTTATTCTGATGATAAAGTCATGATCAGAAAGGAGAGAACAAAGTCACACGCTCCATGCATAGTTCTGAGTTATAATTATACCTCAAATAGTTGAGAAAACTATTTTGTATAAAACTTAATTTATCTTTGAAAAAAATCCCCTGGAAAATAAAAAGGAAATCTGCCTTGCGAAAAAACAGATGTTCTATATCTTTCTCTGTAAACAATGCTGCGAGGTAGGAGTAGATTTGCTTTTTATAGTGGGATGATGTAAATGCTTAGTTTTGCTTAAACCAGATGCAGCAAATTTATTTTGTTACTTATACCACCAATGAATTGTCACTCCCAGACACAGATGCAAATACAGATATGGAGACAGAGAATTCTGGGTAATATCTCTGAATGCAGTGAAGGTCCAGCCCGGCAAAAAGGCTCAGGGGTGTTCTATGAAATTCAGACCTATCTGAGGAGCAGCTGGTCCAGAGCTATTTGCATATTGAACAGGAAATGAACTCTTTTGGTTTTTTTTCTCATTCCTTCTTTTATTTTGCCTTGAGGATGCAATATAATGTGTTAGAAAAGACATGTCCCAAATTTTTAAAAACATATTCCTTTGACCTAGCGATTACATTTTTAGGAAAAGAAATGAACTCTTTGAAACCTGACACAAAGCTAAGGCCAACCTGAATTATGCTATTGGATTATTTATCAAATGTTACACTTGGCATCATATTTTTGAATAATTTATATTTAGGTTGCCAAATGTTTAATCAAATTTAACTGATTTGAATACACAACAATACTTCATTAGTCTTCCTTAGTACCAAAGATACCAATGAAATATGAACATTTCTCTTCAATCGGTTATATTCAATGTGGTAAGACTTTCCACCTAGTTTTGACAAACATCGGGCTCCAAACACATGAAGGGTCAAAAATAAATCACTTTTTAATGGCCATCTTTAAGGAAGTCTTAGACACTTGGAAATGGAAGATGAGTTGAAAGTGTTATTTAAAGTAATAAAAATGCGATGCATTTATAAAAACAAGTATTGTGTCAATATGGGATATAGAAATTATCACTATTCATTATTACAAAAGGCAAGCAAGATAAAGACTCCCTGTCTTCAGAAATTTGTACCAACTGTTAGGATGGTTAAGAAATTCTCACCTCAACTTAGAAAAATACCTTAGTGAAAGAGAATTGTTGAGAAACATTTTCCCAGATTTCAAGTTCTTCATTAGGTCTTGCATTCACTGTATGGTCCTTCCCAATACCCTGCTGCATACCGATTTCTGTTCTTCTCTAAACTCTCTCAGTTATACCCATCCTATATCACCATATTCATGGCATTGACAAATATAGTTATTTTATAGTTGATCTTATGAATTAGTGCATGTATTATTTGACTTCTCGTGTCCAGAGCTTTGAAGGAAGAACTCTATAAAATAACTTTTGTAGGTATGGTATAGTTAATTGCAATAATATAAATAGGAAGTGGACAGTTTATAGAGACAGGAGGAGAAAGTGTCTTATGTGGGAAAAAATGGACTTTGTAAAAATCCTGACTGAATACAGAAAAAGGTTATTTTTCACTGAACTTCAGAATCAATTTGGCTGTTTTGTGAGGTGAAGGCATAACAGTGTTGAGGCTCAGAAATTCAAAGAGTAGACTCTGACCATTTATATAATTGTTTATGTAATTTCTAATATCTGTGAGTGCTTCTAATCCATAAGGTCTCCGAGAAAGACTCAGCACTACATAGGCATAATAGTCTTATGTAGTTCTTGAATGAGTAATGACTGAATGGTTAATAAATATGGTGCTGGATGGATAATACTAAAAATCCAAACTTAGCATGGTTATTAGAGTCAAAGCCAGAACAATGAATCAAAACAAGTTGTCACTGGAGGTGGTCTAACTCACTGTGAAACTGTGCTGCCTATTAGAAACACTGGGGGCTTAAGAAAGGCTAAATGTCCAGACACAACCTACAGCAATTAAATCGGAAGTTCAGAGGTGTGAGTCAGGCATCAGTACTTCAATGCTAATCAAAGATTGACAGACAGTCAGGGAACAAGAGTCAATAAAGGGTCAGGGAACACAGACAAATAAGGATGTCTTAAGACCCAAAGGAACAGCCAAGGACAATTGGATTAGGCACACGAGAGGGGTCTGTATTAATTCATCTGTCTTTAATTTGGGTCTTGCAGAAGAGATTGGCCAAACTCACCACTTTTTTGTCACCTTGCTTGACCAGGAAGGAAGTGATGTTATGTCTCATAACTTCTCTAATTGTATATTAGAGAAAGGTAGAATTTGATGTGACAATAGTACTGTGAAAACAGAGAGTCAGTCTGATATTGAGTGTCATAGGCAACTCAATACCAATGTGGTAATTTTCTTCCCAAATCAGTTTTTATTACAGTAGGACAAGGTCCTGGTAATTCATCCTGATAATTAATAGGGATGAACTGCTTGAAATAGAGCTGACAATGGAAGAACATTAAAAAAAAGTTTTTAGAAATTCATGCTTATATGACTCAAAGTATTTGTTTTCTTCTAAAAGTGAAAAGAATTCCTGTCAGTCCTAGAGAGTCTGGGAAGTCCCAGATGAAGGTTATGGCACAGTCGGTGTCTGGTAAGGGACACTTCCTAGTTGATGGATGGCTCTGTTTTGGCTGTGTCATCATCTGGCAGAAGGTATATCAAACTCTCTGGAGTAGATTTTAAAAGGATACTAATTCAGTACATGACTTAAATACCTTCCAAAAGTTCTGCTCCAAACACTATCACATGGGGATTAGGTTTTAATTTATGAATTTGGGGAGAAATAACATTCAGTTTATAAAACAGTCCCTGTCATAAGAATACTGGATCATGGCACCAGGTTTCCCTGGGTTCTACAGTACTTCTGTTGTGCTTTTGTACTCAAAAATAATGTTAACATTGGGCCGTGGACCCGTGGTCACTTTTGGACCAGATGATGAATCATTCTATAGAGAAACAAAAGGATGATCCAAATGGCAAGAGCACGTGCGTCTCAGCACATTTCCTACCCTGAGTTCTATGAAATAGATTTCTCCAACGCATTTTACTTTTGATCAAAGTCATTTAAGTTGGTTGAAACTGTCAAGTCAAACTCTAATTCATTTGTGTGTCTTTACCTTGAAGATTTTAATTATTCGCCTTGAATGGACCTAAATAATCTGATTCATATTTAGTGACTTGTCTTCAACAACTCTTTCAAAAGTAAGTTTTGTCCTTTCTTTAGGCAAAGAAAGACATGTTTCAGTACTGATTAAAGTCCTATTACAGGACACTGATTAATTGAGTGAGTGGATTAAACGTCATGTAGCATTAGAAGATATGACTCTAAGGGGTAAAACATTACAAATGCCTGCGATAACATTTAATTAAATGTATGGTTCACTAAATCGAGTAGAAGGAAACATAGAAAGCATTAATTGAAAAGGAACCATATGAAAAAGCATTAGCTGGTATGTTTAATTACTGTAGCTGTATAATTGTTATAAAAACCCTTACAATTTCCATTTAACAGAAGAAGAAATTGAGATCAAAGATGATAAATATTTTACTCAGTGCTAGAGTTTGTAAGTAGGTCTTTTACCAAAAACAAAGATAGAGTATTAACAATAATTCTGAATAAAAGCTAGTGAGAAATGCATTAAGTGAAAACAGTGGTTGAATAAGAAATTAAAACTGTTGGATAATTATTTCTATTTTTTTAAAAAAAAATTTGTTATAATTTTCTTTTATTATTAACATGAAAAGCATAACAAAATTTTTAAGCGTCTCTATCTGCCTAAATGGTTTTTCATATTTTTTCAAACATTTGAAAACAAAATTCAGAACTTAAGTAAAATGTCTGTTAAGATTTCAAGGTTAAAAAATTGTTTCTGCAAATCAAAGTGCTATCAAAGCTATTTCATCTTTCTACACCTTTTTTTTTTTCCTTAGACCATCAACTATATAACTGTACAAAGAAATGGGCCACTCCATTCTCCCCTAAATCTTCACAAAGCTGCCTGGTAGGCATTTGTAGCTAAATAAGGTTGGGTCCTTTCTATGTGGCTGCACCTTGGCTGCTGTTCCCACAAATGTAGAATCAGAAGTCAATTTAATTGAACTTCCCCTAATCTAACACGAACTCCTGGGAGGATTATTGATGCCCTTTGAGTAAATTTAACTAAATGGCAAGTCAATTATCTGGTCTTCAGAAAAGAAACGATTAGATTTAGCCTGGGAGAAAAGTGATGCTAATCCCAAAGAAGGGAATTCATCTTCTGCACTGTTTCCTTCTGCTGTTAGCAAGTCTTCATAAACTGATTAATCATAAATTATTAATGTCAGTGGGACTGAGAGACATCTCTTTGCATTGAAACATGACTCCTAGACATCCTGGAGGTAGGTTTAACTGATAAGCCAGTTGCCCTGGCATTTGTATGGTCATGTTGGAACCTTGCTGCCACACTAGCTTGCTGTGGTGTTGACCCAGTAGCCCAAGATATATTTGCACTTGGCATAATCTTGACAGTCCAGTCAGTATTTTTTGGCTGAGAAGCCAAAAATAAATAATAGAATAAATGAATCACATTTTTCATCTGATTAATGAATATGTCCAATGATAAACAGTTTGTAGAAAAAAATAATCTGTTTCTAGTTGATGAGACCATGAGCTGGACACAGCCATACTGAAAGATTCGGGGGTTGGGATGTGGCACTTTAGAAATGGTTTTGATTTCTGAATAACCTGGGTTACTCATTGGGATGGCTGCATGGAAGGTAGGATTATGATGCCTGTCACATTAGACAGAGAAGTCTTACTGAGCTAAATGTTTAGTAAGTGACGGAGGGAGAGAGAGAGAATAAAATGAAGCAAGAGGAGGAGGAGGGATGAGGGAAGGAGGAGGCGGAGGAGGAGACTGAGATAGAGGAGGAGAAATAGTTTCATTAGATTGTAGCCCGGGAGCTTGAAAGGCTTTTCCTTGACCTGATGGCATTTGAGAGACAGTCTGACCGACATGTAGTAACCAGAGATTTCAATGACTGCTGTTTAGTGGAGCAAGCTAAAGTGGACTTCATGAATCCACCAAATGTCCTCCTACGTTATGAATGTCTAAATGTTTTAAGGAGGAAATAATAATTAACTTCGGCAATTAGATTTCTTACTTTGGTTTGAGAATACCTAATTTATATGAAATACACTAAGTGATTTATTTGACCCTCATCATTTTACAAATAAGGAAATTTAACTTCAAAATAGTTAACTGCCCAAGATCACATGGTTGGTTGAGGCCAAAGATGGGCGATATCCATGAAAACATTAGACAACTGCAGTTTTTCCATATGTATTAGCAGTTATTTTTTTCTCTTAGTTAACAATCTATAATGCCGTGAGCTCAGTGATTTAAACAAAATATAGCATAGATTGACTGCCTAGTTGTTTTGTGAATTATCTACACTACATTCCCAGCTGCAGAGGATCCAGACGAGGACCCTGGGGCCCTAGAATATGGTGACACTTGTGTTAAAAAAGATCAGCTTTCCATTGTTTATTATTTAAAATTACTGCGTGGAATAACATCTCATCCCTCTCCCAAATCTCTGCCCCCCTTGCTGCCATAAAGACACTGATATTTTGGAGGTTGTTCATATTGGGTGCTGATATTATCTACCTTAAATAATTAATTCAAAGGCTATGGTAGGCTACTGAAATAATTTGACAAACAGGCAGTAAAATGAGGCCTTATTTGGCCTCTTTTCAGCGTAGAAAAGTCTAAGTAACAAGACAACTTTCCTGTCAAATAAAATTAATTCAAATAATTTCTAGAATCTTCTTTGTTTTCCATTAGATCAGAACTTTTCAGAAGAATTGGCTTCTTTCCCGGAGAGATTTCTCCACCAGAGTACCTTTGAGCCTGTGTTCATCATGTTTTAGGAAACACCACTCTGTGGAAATCCCTTATATAAAGGCCAGCAGTGGTCTCCACAACAGCAGATTCATAGACTGATTTTCTGTATTTATTTAGCTTCATTGTACTTGAACTCTAAGCAGCCATTGACAAATTTGATCACTCCTTCTCAAAACATTTTACTGCCTTGATTTCTGACACATGACACTTTCCTTTACACTTCACCAGGGCCTTTTGTTTGTCTGTTTCCATTGCTGGAATCTCCTTATTGAGCAGTAACTCAGAACTATCCATACCAGCTTATAAGAGGTGACTGTTGAAGTTTCATGAATTTTTCAAGCTCGTTGACGAAAGCTTGGAATCTGAATCACACATAGTGAGAATATTTAAACTATAGATATAAAACTCTACAAACCAGTCTTCTCCCCACTCCTGACACTGGTTGTGTAACATTTCCCAATGTAACACTGTTTTCTTTCTAACCTCTAAATATTAGAGTAGCACAGAGCTTAGGCCTTGCACCTTTTTATTTTTGTACTTTCTCCCAGATGATTTCCATCTGATAGCTTTAAATTAGATCTACAATCTACAACCCTCAATTTATATATCCAACATTAACCTCTCCCCTCAATTACAGACCTTCTTACCCCATGGCTCCATGATGATTTACTTTAAAGTCTAATACAGGCATTTAACCCATATAGGTTTCAACTTGAATTACTGATATCACATCCACAAACTCTGATTCTTCTTTGCATTTCTCCATCTTATTTAATATCACTAGAATTAACTCGAATAACTCGGAGTTGTGCTTCATCCCTTTTTTCTCCTCCATCCTCACAGTCAACAGCTTACCAGTACAGTTACTTTCACCTTCACAAGAAATTCAGCTACTCCAGTCTGGGTGACAGAGTGAGACCTTGTTTCAAAAGGTTAAAATAGTAAAATAAAATAAATGATGACTGTAAAATAAGTCTCAGCTATTATGTCATCCTGCTAATGCTACCACACACGTCTAATCCCTCTGGTGTAAAATCCAAGGTGTAATAAATGTAACTCAGGGCCTGGAACACTGCACTCTTACCCACTGCTGTCCTTGGTGTCTTCAAGGCCTTCCAAACATATCTCTGCCTCAGGGACTTTATGCTGGGCGTTCTCTCTCTCTGGAACATGTGGATCAGTCGATCATTCATCTCATTTCAGATACTGACCCTGAGTTTGACCCTCTCAGAGAGCCTTACCTGATCTTCTCATTTGAAATGGCACTTGGCATTAATCTATACTTGTCTGCTTTCTTTTGTGTGACACTTATTGGCACCAATAGGATATTACCCATCTGCTTATTTTTTTATATTTTTTTCATTTGATAATTATATTTTTGAGCTCTAAGGACAAAAATCTCTTTTTTTATTGTTGCTGTTTTATTTGCGTTGTCTAGAATAGTACCTGGTACTCAGTTATTAGCCAATAACTGTTTCTTAAAGCAGTCACTATGTAAGTAAATAAATTAATAATTAATTAGTAAACAACTGAATGAAATCTTATATCTTAGGATATTTTATACTGATTATGTTCATCTTCAGGTATTCATTTTCCTCTTCCCTCACAATAATATTCACAAATAGTAATATTTGTATAGTAATTCCAAGATTATAAAATAATTTTGATTATATGACTTCACCAAATTCTTAAAATAAGGGATTTTACTCTAGGTTATTTCTTACCTTCATTTAGGTCTCAACTTGACTGTCATCTTTTTAGGAATGCTTTACTTGACCAACCTATCTGAACTACATTTACATTTTTTGATTCTTCTCTATATATTTTTATTTATTTTAGATGTTTCCCCTTTCCCTGGTTTGCTTCCTTATTTCTCCTTTTGATTCCTGAAGCCATCAACTGGCTAAGTCTTACTCACCATACTTCACTCTGTCTGTGCAGCGTTTAGCAAATACAGATGATACGCAAATTACAATATGGTTGCATTTCCATAAACTCATCATAACTTAAAAATGTTCATCAAATGTTAGGGAGAGACACAGGTGTTACTTTGAGGGGGGGGTGGCAAGTTCAACACAGGAAGAAGTTGCTATTGGAGTTCAAAACTGCCTTTTGGCATCTTCCTTAGGGAGAACAGTCTTTTCTCTAGTAAACTATTTAGCTGCTTGGATGAGGCTCACCCACAATATAAAAAGCAACTTGCTTTACTCAGTATATACTAATTAAAATGTTAATGTTACATAAATAATCTTCACAGACACAATGAAGAACAATGCTTGACCAAATAAATATCTAGATACTGAGGACTACTAGCTGTGTTAATACACAAAATGAGCCCTCATAGGTATTTATTATACTAGACAGAGGAAAATGCTAAGGAAGTGCACAAATCAAAGAAGGAAAGCAAAGAGTGGTAGAAGCTCATGTTGTCTAGGAGGGAAGGCTTTACAGAAAGAGTGTCCTTTGGGCAATGGTTGGAAGGAGGTGAAAGAATAAGGGGTGGGGAGAGCTGGTGGCAGAACTGGCTGAAAGAACAGTGAGCACAAAAGCTGTAAGGCAGAAGCCTCCCTAGTATATGCACGAAAGAAAAGGAGGTCAGTCTTTCTGGAGCAAAGTGAGTGGGGTGAACTGGGTAGGGTGTTGACGAGGTAAAGGAGAGGCCAGATCCCTGTGGTCATGTGGACATTTGTAAAGACGTTATCTTATATTTGGAGTGAGCTGTAAAGGAGAGGGCTGCAGCACCTGATTGAACTTATTTTTAAACAGGATTTCTGCAGCAGAGGTGTTGAAACTAAACAGAAGGTTATTAAGTCTGGAAACAGGGAGACCCACTAGGAAGCTTTTATAATGATCAACATGAAAAAATAATGGTAACTGTTAGCTGGGTGGAAATGATGGATTAAATAGGAAGTCATCAGATTTGGGATATATTTTCAATGACAGAACTTATTTTTGCTTAGGCATTAATTGTCTGTGGAGAGAGAAATGAGGTAATCAAATCAAATCTGAACCAGAGCAGTAGAAAGAATCGAATGGCCATGATCTGGGAGAGAGAAGTCTGAAGGGAAAAATTTGTTGAGAAGATCTACATATTGGTTGTCAACATTTAATGTTGCATAAAAATGTTTAATTAATTCACATAAATAAGCCTGATAATTTATTAAATGCAACACATTTAGAAGAGTACATATATTAGACTGAAATCCTTTACTCCATAGAATATTTTGGATAGAAATTTACAGTTTTATATATTATTTTATATTTCTATTCCCCATCAAGTTGTGTTTATCTTATTTTTTTATTTTTGTATAGTAGCTTCAATTTTACCAATATTTGCCTTCATCCACATTTGGTCTTCAGGTGATGCAGAGAATTAGCTGTGGAATAATTTAACATAGTTAGATATGGCCCATTTTTAATGATTCTTAGCAATTCTAATCCAGGAAGTAATTTAAGTCAGCATCACAGTATCTTTTGCAGCATTAAGTTAAAATTTGTTGCAATCTAAAAGGAAAATTGGTTTCTAATCTCAATGCCACAGATGGAAAAACGGATATTTTCGAGCTCTGCTGGTAATCTGTTTTGATGTTCTCCATGTGGGAAAACTCGTAATCAAAACATTCAACTTAGAAAAACATTGACTAGCCAATGACAATCAATGCAGATTCGGTAAAAATTAGTCACATCAAGCTGTTTAAATAAATTGACTGTGGAAGTTGAAAGTGGAGGAACACAGAATGTACGGTAAACTCATTAGTAACAGTGTTCAGGAGAAGGCATCAGACATATACCAAGGCCATTCACACATGCTTTGAAATACTTAGAAACATTTAAAGAAATAATTACCCAGTACATGTCAATAGAATACATGCCCATCTCTGTAGGACAGATAAAAAGAAAAACAATAGATATTATTAATATAAAAATTATTTTAAGATTCCAAATGAATTGATGGAGAAAATATATGTATTTTATAATAGGAAAGATGTTGAAAAACATGAATTAGGTAGTTCTGCGTGATTCTTATTAATCAAATTTATCACTAATCCTTCTCTTCCTTTTTGAGTAACTCCACTATTGGCTTTTTTCCATTAACCCAGGGATGAATAAAGAACTAATATGCATTTAAATCATTGCTGAGGGAAACATTTTACATGTGTACAACCTTCAATGAACATTGGAACGAGACTGTTCATGTGCCATACTGTTCATGTGGCATATTTATTATTCCTCAGATATTTCTAAATTGATTAATTTAGCAGAGTTCTTGGTGTAGAGTACATTTAAGTTGCTCAGAAAATTGATTTCTTAGATTAATTAATTATTTTTATAATCACTTTCTTCCTTTCCAGGTTATATTATCACAATAATATAATAACTGTCCACATATACTTTTTATATGTGATATTATACAATGTGAAAAATAATAGGAGTAGTGTATTCAGCTGAAGATCCTGAGGTGATGGCCGTTCTCAGACCTCAGCGTGCCTTACAGTTGCTGAAAAGTGTGTTCCTAACAAGTATCAAGATGATCTAAGTGCTGCTCGTACCAAGATTGCAATTTGACAAACATCGAATAGAGGAATAGAAGGAATTTTTACAAAAATTTCTGGTTGTCTTGATATCGTACAACAAATATTTATTATTATTTATTAGCTACAATACTCAAGGCACATGTACACCTTCATGAAGAACTACTTCCTCTTGAGTAGTGAGAAGTTGCTTAGATGGTAGCTCCAGAAAATGTCTGATTTCAGTACACATTGCTGAAATTTAAAGAGAAAGTTACATATTTTCAAATTACAAGGCAGGGTATTTGTTTCCTCCATTCTCATGTTGAAGTTTGATCTCAATGTTGGTGATGAGGTCTGGTTGGAGGTGTTTGGGTTATAGGGTGGATCACTCATGAATGCCTTGGTGCCCTCCTTGGGGTAATGTGTCACTTCTCATTCTGTTAGTTCCTAGGAAAATTCGTTGTTAAAAAGAGCCTGGAGCCCCCCTCCCTCTCTCTTGCTTCCTTCTTCCCACAGTGTGACGCCTGCTCTTCTTTGCCGTCAGCCATGAGAGGAAGCTTCCTGCATACATCACGAGAAGGACACACTGTTGCCATGTCTCTTGTGCAACCTGCAAAATCGTAAGCCAAATAAACACCTTTTCTTTATAAATTAGTCAGTTTCAGGTATTCCCTTATAGCAATGCAAATGGACTAAGACACCATGTGAAGTTACGACAAAATTCATTTTATGAAGATATATAATTTTTCTTAACTCGGTGCAATTGATTAAGGAATCTAAAGAAAAGGTCTTAGAAATCACAGCATACACTTCCGTTTTAGGCAGTATGACATACGAGATGACCTAAACAGTCTTCTTGATATGACAACTAAAACACTAGATTAAACAATAATTTTTAAAAGTGTGAATAAGTGCCAAGCTGCTACCATAAAATGGGCCAAAATTTGCAAAAGTAAAAATGATGGACAAACAATACCATGCTTCCAAACTGTTTTGTCCTGAGAATTTCCACTGTGCCCACGGGAACTTGAGTTTTGCTTTGATGCCTGAGTGGAAAAGAGGAAGCAGGAGAAAAAGTCAGAGCCTCAGTAATGAGGGAGTCTAATAGGAAATCTGCCTGTAAAACCAGGATGAGCAGGGCTACATGACAGCTTCATGGCAAGTCTGAAAGGAAAATAAACTTGCTTGGGAAGGGCAGAGTTTTGTCACAAAGCATCATCGTCTATCTTGGTCTCATTCATTTCAAAGAGAATCATTTACTAGCCATTGTCTGCTCTATAGGCCCGATATATTCTGTCATAGCCATTGTATATTCTTCATGCCCCTTCATTTTTCCCTGAAAATCGCTTGCTACCTGTCAGATTGTCACACTTCCCCATCTCTCTTCTCCCATGAAGAGGGGCACACATTTGCACTGCATTTGGTTAAATGTTTGTACCCCATTGGGTTATTAAGTAATCATTCTCATGTGATCCCTGTGCCATGCACATTAAATAAATGTTGTATTCTTTTTCTATTATGAAAGCTTATTAATGGAACAGCACATACTGAAAATTACTTACAATAAAATTGTCTTTCTATACTGTAGGAAAGGATGGATTATTTAATATCAATACATGGTTCTACAAGAATTGAGAGCTTATACAGAAAAGAAATTAAAAACACCTGAAATTAAATTTCTACCTCACACTGTAATAAAGAAAAAAAATTCATATAAGTGAAGGTATTACCAGTGAATGAAAACACTTTTTAAAATTTTAAAATATTATTTATGTTAGACAATGGTCTTTTAATCAAGACATAAAACATTCAACTATAAAGTTAGACATCAATACATTTGGTGACATTACCGTTAATAATTTCTGTTCATCAAGCATCAAAAAGATAAATATAAGTTAAAATATAAGTCACAGATAGATGAAGATAATGAATCTTCAGCAAAGAGTTAATATCATGAAAATAAAATGCACCCTGTGGCTTAATATAAAAATATAAATCAACTAACAGGAAAATGGGACAAATAGTAGGAATTTTGCAAAAAGATAAAACATATTTAACTTCATTAATAATAAGATAAATGCAAATTAAAGCCCATGAGATACCATTTCACAACCACCATGTATACAAAATATAACGGTCTGTTAGGAAAATAAATTCGTATCATTTGGATTACTTGGTAAGATACAACCATACACGAGAGCTGCACACCTATCTGTTCCACTCCCAGCTGCAGAGAAGGATGTGAACAATACTGTTCATTCCAGCATTACACAGAAACACGGAAACACACGCAAGCAAGCATGCACACGGACTCCTGAAGACGCATTTTAGAAACCAGAAAATCCTTCAAATATACATCAATTACCAATTGTTGTATTTTTTAGACAATGAAATATACATCAGTGGTGGGAAATGCATGGTCAAAAACTTCATGCACAAATATGGATGGTGCATCTCCAATATATATTTTTTTAAATTATTCATACTATAATAAAATATGTAAGTTATAGTCACATAAAGTTTCAAGGCAGGCAAAATCTAGTATATTTTGTTTTAGTGATAAATAGAGTAAAAATGTCAAAAATTAATAATATTCACTGAAATAAAGTAGTTGCTTTATGTGACTCAGGAAAGAGATGCGATGCATTAATAGAAGATGTACCTAGGGATTGTTTAGCTGAGCGATACACACGTTGGCTTTTTCTTTTAAAATTATTCAGTATTTCATTTATATATCTTTTAGTATATATGCAAAATATGTAGTAGTAAAAAGACATTTTTTTCAATTTGGCTATTGATGTTTAAATTATTCATGTTATTTTGCTAGTACTGAACCCAAACCAAGTTCAGAACACAAGCATTACAATAGACGGATTGCACATTAGTGAGCCTGCAAGTCTTTAGATAAAAGCTGTCTACCCAGAAACTTCCTTATTCCTTAATAGTCATTTTATGTGCTTCTGCTTTGTTGTTTATTTTACAGTCTTAAATTCTCTATTTCCTAATGCATATAATATTAAGGGCATATCTCTGAAAATTGTGCTTCTTATAAAAGTCCAATATCTTGTGTTTATCCACTTCTTACTCTTTATTTTGGAGATGTCTTTTCGGAGCTCCTAGACATTTGTTCACCCAGTTCAATATCCTTCAGATTCAATAAAGGTACCACTGTAGATTCTGAGTGCATTTTAAACCTCTGGATTTTGTACATTATGAAAGTTGACTGGATCAACAACAACAGGATTTGTATCCCAAAAGCAAACTATTTGGATCAGGGCAACTATAAAAAAAGATTGAATATCTAGATATTAAATACTTTGAAAGAAAGTTTCTATCCCGAGCACGTTTTCTCAATCACTAACACCTATACACCAGCAAACACACACACAAAACACACACACCAAAAAAACTGAATGAGTTGATAATTGCAATATACTCAAAATGATACCTATTTCTTCGTATACATTTTGAGTGTTTCCTAAACGAATGTTCACATGAAAAGCATATTCACTACCAAAAATCTAAACCTGAAGGCCTTTTAGGAGGGCACTGGGATAGTTTGTACTTCAAATAAAACTTTAAATGACTTCATAACAACCTTTTCTCAAGCCCAGTGAGTATGAATATTGATGTTTGACTTTTCAACACATAGAAGCCAAAATAGTTTAGTGAAATGATTAGCAAATAAAGGGAGCACTTGTAATAAAGCAGGTGTTAAAATATTGTTCAACAATATTGTTCAATTTAGTGGAAATATTTTAGGATTCATCAAATCACTTCAACAGCTTTTGAGAATATAAAAATGTTGGCAAATTTGCATGTGCAAAATTACAGACTATGTTTTACAAAGATTAATGAAATTATGTGATGAATTTGATCGATGCACTCATAAAAATAAGTTCAGGTCAAACTTTTCTCTCTCTCTCTCTCTCTTTTTTTTTTTTTTGGTACACTTATCTATTCATGTATGATTTTCCCCGCCAAAAGAAATGCTAACAAAAGATAAGTGAATTTATGCCTAAAAATACGCCTAAATTGCTGAGATAAATTATTTCAGTGGATTTTTCCTGCACAGCCAGATAATTTAGGGAGAAATAAAACTGGTAAAAAAGCATATTTAAATGAACTCAACTTGACTCATCACTTGTCTTTCCAAATATGACTGCGTAACCTAATGCTCTCCTCTGGAGGAAAATTTTCAGAGGATGATTTGAATTTGTTAGATTGTTTTTTGCTTAACGAGTATATTGCTCGGAAAGTATTTGTGTGTAACAATACCTCAACAAAGTGAAGTAGAATAACTTGGCGTATTCTGGTCATTCTGCCTGGCAATTATTTCATCTTTAGATGATATTTAAGCCATTAAAGTCAATGATTTTAAATATAAAAGTTGAAAAAATATATAGGGATGAAATCTGAAAATCTACAAAAATTATTTAAAATATATATAGTTTTTTTCTGTTTGTTTTTTGGGCGGGGGAACAAGAGTCTCACTTTGTTGCCCTCGGTAGAGTGCCATGGCATCATAGCTTACAGCAGCCTGAAATTCCTGGGCTTATAGGATTCTCTTACCTCAGCCTCCCAAGTAGGTGGGACAGCGCCTGCCACAATGCCCAGCCTTGAAAAATATTTTGTTAGAAAAAAGAAATTAAAAAAAGCACTGATAATTGCTTCAGGGAAGATAAGTCAATGGATTTTAAAAATAATGGATATTAAGGAGAAACAGGATGTTTGCATATCTCAAAGTATCTCCCTGAAAAGCTTATTAATTACTCTGTTGGTTTAAGTATTTGACCATAAATTCTTTGTACTTTTTCCTGCAGGAGTTGGGGTTTTATGCTTGGCTTCTTGAGCGGGGCTGCTCCTGGTAAATTGGTTTTCTGAACAAAGTGTAGAATGAGAAAAAGAATAACTTTACATCTAACAGGACACCACCACAAGCAAACACCCCAGGTGAACAACATCAGCAAGCCACGCACACGCTACACGCTTCCAAATATGGTGCAGGGACCAAGGTCTGTCCCTTCTATGTCCCACTGCCCTTCCCTCAAGTCCATAAATTAGGCCTATTCTGACAAAACCGTGAATACCAGAGATACTCTACAAAATCCTCAACCAGTAGTTGGCATTTTCAGAGTCACAAAAGACAAAAAAGCTGTCATAGATTAGAGGAGATTAAGGAAAAGACTAAGAAGATAAAAGGTGACAAATCCCATGTGGCATCCAATATGGGCTCCTGGGACTGATCACCCCAAGATTCATAGAAAATAAATAAAGACAAATAAATCTGGAAAAATTCAAATCCAGTGTACAGTTTGGCTAGTAGGAATGACATAATGTTAATGTCCCAGTTTCAGTAAAAGGAACTCTGGTTATGCAGGAAATAGTGCTACAGAGGCGGGCCGAAGGGCACATGGGAACTGTCTTATCAAATCTACAAATCTAAAATCATTTCAAAATAAGTAGATAAAACACATCTTTAAAATTAGTCTGTTAGGCCAGGTGTGGTGGTTCATGCCTATAATCCTAGCACTCTGAGAGGCTGAGGCGAGTGGATTGCCTGAGTTTAGGAGTTCAAGATCAGCCTGAGCTAGAGTGAGACCCCTGTCTCTAAAAAAAATAGCCAGGCATTATGGCAGGCGCCTGTAGTCCCAGCTACTAGGGATGCTGAGGCAAGAGAATCGCTGGAGTCCAAGGGTTTGAGCTTTCTGTGAGCTGTGATGCCGCAGCACTCCACCAAGGGCAACAAAGAGGGAAACTCTCATTCCAGAAGATAATAAATAAATAAATAAATAAATAAATAAATAAATAAATAAAACAAAAAATTCTTTCTCCCAAATTTCTAAGAGTAGAAATTTTCTATTTCACAATTGAAAAGAAGACTCGTCTCTAAGAAACAATATGCTCTCATTGCCAGTTTCAAATACTTTTTGGTTTTTGTTTAATCAGCATCCATTTTCTGCCCCATCCCAAACCTTGTTTCCCGCTCTCAGATTTTCCTCTGTCATTTCTCTAAAACTCTACTCAGCCCCTGTTCCAGTGAGTGGCTAAGAGCCACAAGTGCTTGGGTGTAAACAATTCCAGGGTGTGCATTTCCCCTTGCCTTAGAGATTGATTCTAAAATGGTCATATTATCCCTCCACCAGAGCCAATGACATAAAACGATGCTTTCACAGAGGTTTCCAACAGGTAGGTGCTCTTTCCTATGAGATTTGAATTTGGTAAGATGTGAGGAAATGCTATCAGCTTCATACAGAAAATAGAACAAGGCAGTGCCTGTGGCTCGGTGAGTGGGGCGCCAGCCCATATACTGAGAGTGGTAGGTTTGAACCCAGCCCTGGCCAAACTGCAACCAAAAAAAAAAAAAAAGTAGAACAAAGAAATAGAGACGGTAGTAATGTTGTTTTTAATCTGATCCAATTGTATTTTATGTTTAATCTACTCATGGACTTTTCACTTATATATTTAGAATAAGTCACTTATTTTGCTTAAGTCATTTTGAATATGTTTTTCTGATGCATCTATTAAAAAATATTAATGTACACATATTAAGTCAAATTAACATGAACAAAAACTCTCAATATGTTTATTTAGCAAAAATGGAATAGTATATTATGGTCATAGTATTTGAGCCTGGAGTCAGACAAATTCTATTTTAATTAATATTAATCAATTATTAATGCTATCCATTGTAGTTGTTGTCATTACTATTAACTGAAATTTTCCTATGCTGTATCTTGTATATCTTGTATACTTTGAGAAGATATACCCTTTTGCTGCTATAGGTTTTGTGTTCAACAAATAGAAATTAACAGTGGGAGAATAAGATTCAGTTCTTGATAAAAGGATATTTGCTATTTCTCTTAATGTTAATCAATGTCTGTGAAGAAATGTGTCATCACTGCAAATTCTCATTATGCTTAACCTTGTGCTCATTTGCTTGCTATGTAATTGACTTTGATAAGTAAAACATCATGAGCCACAAATTATATGTATGGGAAACACGTAACAAGGACATCTTAAGGTATGCAAAGGGAACCAGATGCCCAGGGAAGCAGCAACAGTTACTGACATGGGACACAAAGCTGTAGTTACATGAACAGTAAGAAAGAGGGCACACCTGTTAGCAGCAGCAGTTACAACCACATGCACAACTATTGATCACTTAGCTAGGCAGAAATAGCTAAGGTAGATACCAGTCAGACCAACGAAGAGCAGGTATCAAAGCATGTGTTTCCCATTCTAGATACATCAATACAGAAAGACAGCAGTCACATCTGCACGTTCTACATACCCTGCTACACAGTGTAGCATTTACTTTAACTTTTTCCTTATAACCTTTTTCTTAGACTTCTTTGTTCTGACTTTCATAAATACCCATTAGAACCTGCGTCACTCCCACAGTGTCCGAACCTCCAGGATTCCTGGGTTGTATGGTAGTCGCATCGTTCTGTACCACTCCCAAGAACCAGGAGGCTCTGCTTTGCCTCAATTAGCTGAGAATAATCCCTGGGAATTCTTATTCTTATTCTTTTCTTTTTTTATTGTTTGGGATTCATTGATGGTACAAAGAATTAGGTTACACTGATTGCATTTGTTAGATAAAGTCCCACTTATAATTGTGTTCCACTTCTAAGAGGCGAGCCATACACCGTGACACCCGTCCTCATCCCTCCTCCCATCTCCCTGCTCCCTCATTCCCCTACCTCCTCCTTGTATTAGATACTTTACTGCCTTCATATTAGAATTGAGTACACTGGCTTCTTGCTTCTCCATTCTTGTGATGCTTTACTAAGAAGAATGTGTTCCACCACCATCTGGGTTAACACAAAAGATGTAAAGTCTCCATCTTTTTAATGGCTGAATAATATTCCATGGTATCCAGATACCACAGAGAAGGGAATACTTTTACATTGCTGATGACACTTCAAACTAATACAACCTTTTTGGAAAGAAGTATGGAAAATCCTCAAAGAACTCAAATTAGACCTACCATTTGCTCTTGCAATCCCATTACTATGCATCTACCCAGAAGAAAAAAATCGTTTTAGGGCGGCACCTGTGGCTCATCGAGTAGGGTGCTGGCCCCATATACTGAAGGTGGCGGGTTCAACCTGGCCTCAGACAAACTGCAAAAACAGAAAAATAGCTGGGCGTTGTGGCGAGCGCCTGTAGTCCCAGCTACTCGGGAGGCTGAGCCAAGAGAATCGCCTAAGGCCAGGAGTTGAAGGTTGCTGTGAGCTATGTGACGTCACGGCAGTCTATTGAGGGCAATAAAGTGAGACTCTGTCTCTACAAAAAAAAAAAAAATCCTTTTATTATAAAGACATTTGCACCTCACTGTTTATCACAGCTCAATTTACAATCGCCAAAATATAGAAACAGCCTAAATGCCCACCAACCCTGAGAATTCTTATGATTATTACTTGGTATCTTATAAATGCATATATATGGCACAGTACATAGTCTTAAAAACAATTATAAATCAGTAAATAGTATCTTTTATTCTACCTTGTTTTGGATAGAAGAGCTAAAGTAATTTATTTGCTTGGGATTCACATATTACTTGCAATTTTTACCTGCCAATTACCAGTATTTTGAGATTTAATCAACTTTCGGGGGGGTACAGATACAAGACAATGTTATATTAAATAGTCATATAATACCAGTTTTTTTCTATCTCAAAAGCCAAAGGAGATCATTATACTTTGTGTGTGAAATTCATTAATATATATACACATATGCTGGGGGTTTGTCTAGTTTTGCAGCCACTAGGCACAGGTAGATACTTTTATTTGGTTAAAATTAAATAACATGAAATTTTCAATTCTCTATTCAAAGAAGCCATATTTCAAATGCTCAGCAGGTGACGAGTGGCTACCACCTAGGATAATACATGTAAGATATCACATAGCATAAAAAATTCCCTTGAAAAATGATATAATACATTTAAAAAATTAGAGGAGGAAATAAACTCTCTCCAAAGGTAAAAGTTTTATTTAGTTATAATATATGGGGCTGTAATGACTGCAAACATAATAAATCCTTTATAAAAGAAAAATCCCTGAGGTTACTTTCCTTGAGAGTTCCCCATAATTTCCAGGACTGAAATTTATTGCTGTGTAGAGAGCATATCTAATCATCAAATATTGCATGTGGCGATTCCACATTCTGATAAAATCTGAGCTCTGAATGTCACACTCCTCCACTAAAGGTTAATCCTTACACCTTATCCATCTGCAAAGTAATATGTAGGAGCTAATAATTAAATTTTTATAGGTGTCCAATATCAGCTACTTTCTTTGGTGTTTCCCTGCTCCGATTCACTTCCCACAGCACTGGCGGAGTTCTCTCTCTAAACGCAATTCTGACAGCATAAAACCCTTTAATAATTCTCACTTTTGAAGAAACTAATCAGCCTTAGTAGGACTTGCAAAGTCCTTCTCAATATTAGCCCAACCTATTGTTTAGCCTCATCTGACACTTTTGTCCTGATTTACTCCTGGCAACTCAAGCCCTCTTCAGCATACGTTTGGCTTTTGCAGCACTCTAATCCTTACCTGGAATGTTACTCTTTCTCTTTTCTGCTTAAATTTTCCTTTTGTCTTCCCAGACACAGCTCAGGTGCTCCATTTACCATTATATATATATATATAATTATATATATATATATATATATAAAATTGCTCCATATATTATATATGTATGTAACATATATTATATTACGTTGTTTGTGAATCACTTCACCGCTATGATCCTAGGATTTATTACACACCTTGCTAAGAATATGGGTACGTTCCACACTAAGCATTTCTGTGTGTGCCCATATTCTTTACGAGACTTTGAACCCTAATAGGACTCTACCATGTCCCAGGAGCTCCCTCACCCACTACATACCCAGAACACAATAGATATTCAATCTATATTTATTGAGTAAATTTATTTTTTATACTTGCACAACCAATTTGCCTTCACTTTGTTCATTTTTGGACGTATAAGGGATTTTTTATTTCAACCAGTTCTTTTACAAATAAGGAAACTGACCTTGAACAACTGAAGTTATCCTCATGGTCCCATTACTAAGAGTGGTGCGGTTGCTAAGGGAAATTAGACTAGATTTATGATGATTAAATAGTCAATATAAAGTCTTAGTAGATACAACTAAGAAAAATAGAACAGAGGAAAGATTAACTTCTCCTAACTTAGCAAAAATAAAAAAAGGTGGGCGATAAAGAAAATGTTGGGTCGAGATAGAAGAATCCAGAATTCTACAGACCAAAACATAAAATATTGCTGTAGCCCATTGCTTTTCAATTGTTTGATAAAGGAGTGGTGATAGGAATGGTGAGCTGTTGGAAAAATAGACTAAAACCTAAATGGTATATAATCAATATCTATATATACGCACATCTATATCCAAACCATTGTATAAATCTGTCAACACACACACATATCTATCTATCTACATATATATATATTATGTATTTAAATAATTGTGTGTACACATATATATATTCAAATCATTTCTTTGTGTATTTCTTTTCTGGGTAAAGGTTTAAACATGGAACTAAGAACATTGTCAGCTTTGAAATGTACTATAAACTAAAGCAGAAATCTGTAAATGATCAGAAAAATGGCAAAAATGCAATCAGGTCACTTTTCTTCCACAATTTCTGTGGAAAGATAAGCATATATTTACATAATTTAACAATATTATTTTGATTCAGCAGTATAGTGTAAGGGCTGTTACCATGAAATCTGAATTTAAAGAGTACTCAGGGATCATGTAAGTCAATTTCATTCATTTCACAGATAACAAGAATGAAAACAGAGTAGGTAGGTAAACACTTGACAAATCACATGGACTCTTGGTACTTGCTGAGTCCTTTTAATATTATACTTAATTGCCCATTGATATTTCAATTAAATTAGAATTCAATAGTGTGTTAGCCCCAATGTGGGAAAATTTCAAATAAAATTGGATTCTCGGGACCATCACTTTCCACGTTTTCTTAAACTACTGTGAACTTGGACAAACTTTACTGTAAACATACCAAATATCTGAGTAAAAATGCAAAACAAAAATGTCTTCATTCCAGCTTCATTAAAGAATCTTAAAAATTATTAAAGATAAAAAAATGAATTACGTAAAGTAACCTTATTTTTTTTGGACGTTACTCGTTATAATGTTATGATTTTACCTAGTTCACTAAGAGTTCCATGATGCAAGGTTAACCACACACGGTGAGATATTGTCTGCATTGCACACCTAAGGCTACACCGCAAAGGCATCAAAGTTAGTACAAATGCAAGAACTGTATTTACATTCAGTATACTCAAGTTCCAAACACCAGATAATATTTACAAAACAAAACACGGAAATGAGAACAAAACCTGGACGGTGTCATAAAGTGTCCACCTGTAAGTGTCATTACAGTGTGTTCTGTAAGTGAAGAATCACTGTTCTAGACACTTGTTCAGTATAAATTAGTGATATGTACAACAGAGTGACTTATACTACCTGTAGATTCACAGTCTAGTTCTAACGTTTGGCCTTTGGGGAGAGGCATTAATTTACACCTACTTGAGTCGATGAGTAATTTTGCTGACTCCCTATAGTAAAAGAAATTGAGTTTATTTTACATCAGAATGTTTCTAATCATGATTTGACTGTAATATCCTTAAAAATGTATTAGTTCAATGTATACATGCTGAGAGCAGTCTATATGTAGGCAGTGAAAAGCAGGGCAGTGAAATTTAGTATCTAACCAATCTGTTAGAATTTGCTCTGCAATTTGTTATGTCTATAACCTGCATATCCTATTACATTTTCTTAGCTTAGTTCTTTTGCTTGAAAGAACCTTTTTTCCCTCAAAACAGTGGTAAGATTTAAATAATGACCCATTTGAAGATGCTCAATGAGGTAATTCTGCTTATTTGACATTGAATTTATAATATAAACAAGATATTCTGTGTCTTTAAAAACTCAGAGTGATGAGGTTAGAACTCAATCACCATTGAAATCAGAATTCAATATAATGAATTATATTGTAGGCACAAGATGTGAGTCAATTTCCAACTTACTATTGTGAAAGTTAAAAACTTCTTCCTTGGAGATTTTCTACTCTGTGATCTGTTCAATACAACTATCTAGTTAGGAAGCTCCGAATTGTGTCTATAGCAGGTATAAATTTTAACACCACACAGCATTTATTTGTATTTGTATCTCTGGAATCCACAGATAAATAAAATAAAACTATTATTATAGAAATAAGTTCTTTTAAAATTCAGAAAGAATAGAAACAGATTTTATCTTACATTATTCTTGAATAAATAAAGTGCAAAAGTCAATAACTATTATTAATTTGTCTATATTTTATTATAAGAATTCTTAGGTGATTTTTAGTTCTAAGCCACTAAATGTTAATTTAAAATTATATGGTATTTGTATTACATGAGTCATGTGGTTTATTTCCATAGCTAAACTCTGAAAATACAATGAGGATAAATACAACCAAAACACAAGGCCTCATTGCTGGCTGTGATCACTGAATTAACGTGTCTAATTCATCCAAAACTTCTTTTCTAAATATTAAGAAAAACACACAATGACTGAGGATTATTTGGCCTGTGTTTTAGCCAAGTAAACCACTGACTTATGGTGTGATTACAGTCCATTTTCAAACAGGACAATGTTTTACGAAGAGCCAAAGTATCCTTCATTTGAACTTGAATAACAAATGACTATAAATAAATTGGAACATTTCTTTATAGATTTGGTTAAATACGGTAAGATGATCTTATTGAGAATTGACAGGTCTTCCTGATTCCCTTCCAAATAATAGTTAATTTTCATATGCTTAGATTTTCCAGGGAAAAATTCAAGCCAAAGGCAATAACTTCTGAGCGCTTTGGAATCTAAAACACACATATAATACTACAAAACACTAAACTGTCTACAGCTTTTAGTTGGACAGATATAATGTGTCTAGCATATTGCCATCTTTCTCCTTTTAACCCCTATTATATAAAGACACATTTATTTCATACTTACAATGGTATAGGTACCATCTATGTCTTTCTAACCACATTATAAAGGGGATAGTATCTTGTATACCCTACTTTAATTTTTAAAATACTTTAGTTGCTTAGAATAAGATCAAGTAACTTTCCCAAGGTCATATAGAAAAAAGGTGTGTACAATCAGTTCTATCTAGCCAGTGTGAAGCAGCTCCACCATGGCCCTGAAAGAACCAAACATTGCAAAAGCAAGAAGGGATTTGAAAAGCTGTCAGTTCATGATGACATTGCTTTTATAAAAATACTAGAAGAAAGTGCAGGGAAAACTCTTGAAGGAATCAGTCTGGGGAATATTTTATGAGTAGGACCCCCTGGGCAATTGAAGCAGCATCAAAAATACACTACTGGGATCTGTTCAAACTAAAAAGCTTCTGCACAGCCAAGAATACAGTAAGTAAAGCAAGCAGACATCCCTCAGAATGGGAGAAGATATTGGCAGGTTAGGCCTCCGACAAAGGTTTAATAACCAGAATCCACAGAGAACTCAAACTCATTAGCAAGAAAAGAACAAGTGATCCCATCTCAGGATGGGCAAAGGACTTGAAGAGAAACTTCTCTGAAGAAGATGGGCCCGCGGCTTACAGGCACATGAAAAAATCCTCATCATCCTTAATCATCAGAGAAATGCAAATCAAAACTACTTTGAGATATCAACTAACTCCAGTAAGATTTGCCCACCTCACAAAATCCCAAAACTAGAGATGCTGGCGCAGATGTGGAGAAAAGGGAACACTACTACATTGCTGGTGGGAATGCAAACTAATACGGTCCTTTTGGAAAGGTATCTGGAGAATACTTAGAAATCTAAAAATAGAACTGCCATTTGATCCTATAATTCCTCTACTAAGTACATATCCAGAAGACCAAAAATCACATTATAACAAAGATATCTGTATCAGAATGTTTATTGCAGCCCAATTCATAATTGCTAAGTCATGGAAAAAGCCCAAGTGCCCATTGGCCCACGAATGGATTAATACATTGTGGAGTATGTGCACCATGGAATATTATGCAGCCTTAAAGAAAGATGGAGACTTTACCTCTTACATGCTTACATGGATGGAGCTGGAAAATATTCTTCTTAGCAAAGTATCCCAAGAATGGAAGAAAAAGTATCCAATGTACTTAGCCCTACTATGAAACCAATTTATAGCTATAACCCAATTACAGCACAACAACTGGTGAAAGGGGCAAGGGAGGGGAGGGGAGGGGGCAGGATGGGTGGAGGGAGAGTATTTGGTGGGTCCATACTTACAGTGCATCTCAGAAGGGTCAGGTGAAACTTACTAAATGTAGAATATAAATGTCTCCACACAATAACGAAGAAAATGTCATGGAAGCTATGTCAACCTGTTCAATGAAAATATTTAAAATTGTATATAAAACCAGCACATTGTATCCCATGGTTGTATTTATGTACACAACCATGATTTAATAAAAAAAAAAAAGAGCAGAGCAGTTGGAGACCACTCCTGGGGATCTTGGGGGAAAGGTCTAACTATTGAGTTTAAACCATATCTAGATATCACACAACTAGATTGCACCTGCAGTAGTCAAGAAAACTCTTCCCTTTTCTCTTTTTTTCTGTTCAGCATGAACCGTGATGAGCCACAAACAGCAAATGGGACATGAGTGGGAGAAGATTCAGCTAGGAAGTAAGGAGCAACTGTTCTCTCTCTTGCCCTATTGGTTCCCGCTCTCCTGAAAGGAAGGACTAACTGTGTGTGTATACGCATGGGCAGGACAGGGCTTTATATTAGATGTTCCTGTGGCATTTTGTACAGAAGTAGATTTTTTAAAGTACTGAATGACTAATGCGTGATAAGAAAAGCTGTGAGAACTGCTTGCAATTTCCTCTAGGAAAGTTATAATAAAATATAAGGTACATTTTGGATTGTACCTGCCAAGTCAGTTGTATCTCCATGAATCTCTGTGCCTGATCAATGCCTCGTGAGATTACATTAAGAGTTCTGAATTACTTCTGCTCCCATTTGTAGATAATATGATTCTTTGTAACAATACAGAATTACAGACAGACAAATCAAATTACAACTATGATTTGTGGAAATGCATAAAAATGAAGAGAGTTTATTTGAGGAAAAATGGAGACCTCAGTATGAAAGAGGGTAAATTTCATTTGCTCCCAAATTATTCTGTATAGGTTCTATCCTGTATGTTAATATCAACCCTGGTTTTCATGAGAAGTTACAGGTGTGTGTTTTATAAAGTATTTCCTAGAAAGGTTGCCAATATCCTGTTGGATGCCATTACAGTCTTTAAATTAAATAATATATATATTTGATTGGATGGCAAGGGTTTCTTGGGGAGCCTTGTGTATTTAGACATAATATCACACACGTATGAAGTTTCTCAGCAGAGTGCTGACGTTTGCAGGAGCTCTCTTTTCAAAGTATAAAAGTGCAAAACCTGTTCCCAACTCTGTCTCCCACCTGCCGGATAATTCAGGCAGCTCTCTTAGCCATTGTGAGCTTTCGACATAAAATTGTTTTCCTACTTCAGAGAATTCCCACATCTGCACTGGTGCACTAAAGGCCTTCTTTCACAAATGTTGCTATAAATCATTTCCTCATACCTAGTTTGGTGACTAAAACCAATATCAAATGGCTGTAGTTTAATTCTGCAACTGAAAACCTGCCTGCTTTTAAGACCATTTAGAATAGCTGTGTTGTGAGGTTTCTGACCATTGACTGGCATCATATCACACACAAGAGATTGTCATATAATTCGAAAGAAAATAGAATTTGCATACAAAACAGTTATTTCCATATTATAAAAGGGTTACAATCACTTTTATTTTATTTTATTTTTATTTTTTATTAAATCACAAACACATAGATCATGTATACATGATGCATTTATGGGGTACAATGTGCTGATTTCATATAGAATTAGGAATGCTTATATCACCTTGGTTACTATAAACCTCATCTCGTTTACTTAGTTATCGTGTTAAGACATTTATACTCTATACTAATAGATCCAACATGTACCCTTGTATTATGCACCATAGGTGTGATCCCCAATGAGTTCTCTTGTCTCCATCAGTTTATTTACTTATTTGGTCACTGAGATGATTGCTCCTGAAAATGGAACATCAGAATTACCTTCTTGTTTCAATGTTGTAAGAGCACAGTCTATGTTACTCTGAGAGGGCCTGTTTCCTATTAAGGATCATTGATCCACAGAAAATAAGTCAGCTGAAGGTTGCACAAGTATAAAACGTAGCTTATTTATACAGGTATTTTTTTTTTTTTTTAGCAAAGAAAAAGATGTAATAGAAAACAATCATTTCTTTTTCTAGACAACAAAAGCAAATGAAATGATTATTTCTAGAGAGAACACTTTTAGGCCCTAAAATAAATTATTTCACTAGTATGTGATAGTCTTGAAAAATGGAGGAAAGGAGAATATTGGAAACAAAAAAAGAAAAATAATTAAAAGATATGTCAAATTTTATAGAAAAGTTGGATAAAAGAATGATGTATCCATACATAGAAGTAAAAACAAAAAGAAAATTTTATTTATATATGGAATATTCTCTCTCTATATATAGAATTCTACATCTATATAATTTTTGGTGTATATATATGTCAACAAAGGCATGCATATTGTGGTATGTGTATGTTTAAGTGTGTGTGTCCTCATAATTAAACAAAAGCGTAGGAAAGGAGAAATTGATTTCTATATATCAATATTATTTTCTAGAATAAAACCTCCTCATTTCAATTTTTATTTAAAGTTAAGTTTTATTCTGACAATTATAGAAATAAATAAAATGACTGTCTTATACGAAGGCATTGTGGATATAATGAAGCTAAATCTCAGGCTCTGTGCTTTCAATCACCACCCACACTTCATGAAAGGAAACCAAATTTCAGTTCACTCAGTCTGAGTTCCCGTTCCTTTCAAAGCAGTTGCAGGAACAAAACAGGGACAAATAATATTTCCAAGAGCCAAAACTTTGACAAGTCGTTTCTTTTTATAATATCAAACTATTATGGGGCTAAGCCTGTTTTAGGTTACATGTATCAATTTTGCCACGCTGAGTCAGTGTGATAAAGTGTACGCATCACTGGGATAGTGTTCATTGTCCCAGTTAGGTTCACTAACAGGTTTTCACCCACCCCTCTTCCACATCCCCCAGCTTGATTTTCACTGAGTTTCATGTACACATGCGTGATCATTAGTACATGCGGTGTTTGTTTTTCCACTCCACTATAGGTACTATACTTAGAATAATGGTGTCCAGCTCCATCCAAATTTTTGCAAGGGGCCAAAGTCATCCTCTTTCTCTGTGGAGTAGTATCAGACAGTATACACACAGGACATTTTGCTAATCCACCCCTGAAAGAACTGGCTTGTCCTGCGTCCGGTATACCTGATCATTCAAAAAGGCATCTTCTATGAACAGGTATCTATAGTTACACAGGTCTGTGTAAATCTAGACAGAATTTATTTAAAGAGACTGGAACAGGTGAAGTTTGAATTTAGGTGCATGTTTTTTAACATCAGTCATAAATGACTTCACTTTGAGCAGATTTCTTAAGTATTCCAAATTGTTTCCATTAGCTTCATTATATCCACAATGCAAGGAAACAATGTGGAATACTTAAGAAATGGAGGTAATGATATAAATTCAAGTGAATCACTTCCAGGATTATAGCCAATGCATGTATAATACCTGCAACATGAAGTTTCTGTATGAAAGGTAATAGTAACAATTTTCATTGTTATGTATTACATATAATGAAGCATAGGAATTTTTTATTTTTTAACTTAATTTGAAAATTGTTAACATGAGCTTTATGGTTTATGTGTGATTGTTAATTGTGTGCATATATTTCCAAAATGCTACACATAGTATACATACACACTAATAAATATAGCTCTAACATTTATCATTAGTAGTATCTCCTGATAAACAATATTTTAAAATATTATAATTATTAGTTTACTGTTGCTTTCTAAGTATATGAAATTAATTTCTGGATTTCAGATCATACTTTATGAATTTCTTATCTGTGTTTGACTAATAGTATCATCAAAATCTCTTGATATAAAATCCCATATATTTTAATTTTAGTTTCTTTAAAATTTCCTTACTCATTTTTATCTCGTCCTAAGTTTCCAAACTATGTACTAAAAACATTTTCCTCTTTACAAATATAATGCAATACAAATACAAATATATTCTATAGGCCAAATTTCCTCTTTATAAGTTATACAAATATATTTTATAGGCCAAAAAGATATTATTCTATTTGTTTTTATTTCTTCCTTTGAGAGAACTTTTCATGGACTTTGTGAAGAATGAATGTCTAAATGTCTTACCAGACCTATTATTATTGTTTTCCTTCACTGGACAACACAAGACACTTGCGTGTTACTAAATGTTACCTACCTACTTCCTTTCTCAGGTTTAACTCTCCTCTGCTTTGAGAAAAGAAACATCATCACTCCATTGGAACCTGATTTAGGGATAATGTTGTTACTGTTGTGACCCTGGCTCCTGAGTGCCAGGACTTATAAGTCAATCATGTTTGTCTAAACACTTGCCATGAAATTTCAAGCAGACATGTATATAAATAAAAATTTTCAAATATTTCACTATTCAGTCATGGTTTCAAGGCTACCTGTGCAGGAGGACAGAGAGAAGAAATGGCTCACAAAATTCAAATGGCTCGCATTCTTACCTAATTTTGTGCTTCATTCACTGATGTTTCTATTTCAGTAGGTTTGTCTTATTCAAATTTCTACTTAAGTTAGTATTAAAATGTATTTATTCTCTCCAAAGACATACCTGCTGAGAGGAGTTAACAATTCTCCATATGTAATTGGGAATTTGCTGCCCTATGTATGACTAATGCCGTGTGTATAGAAATACTCACAGAAATAATGCCTGTTGTCCATTTATCTTAAATATTTGGAGATTTTGGCACATTTATTGTGGGATAATGGGGTTTTACAAATTTTACGACAACAGCATTGTGAAACCATTGTAATATCCATTTCCCCAGCCCCAGCACCAAATTTTGATTTAATCTGTTTGTTCAAATAAAACTAGCTATAGATCTTTCCAAGCAGATGTTGCTGTTTCTTCTTCAGGAAAAAGAAAACAAAATTGCTGCATTTTAGAAACAACTCAATGTTTTCTCATTAGAAAAAGACAAAGATACAAATGTTTCTTAATGAGATGTTGTATTCAATAAAAAGAAAATTCAAATACCAGGTATCATACTTTCTTTCCGCTCTGTGGGGAAATTTGCCATCAGCTCCAGAAATATCAAAATGCTTATTCTCTTTCAGGGTATTAATTTCATTTTTATTGTTGTTGTGGCCGTGTTCTAATTAAAGTAACACAGTATTAATGATTTTCCTATTATTTGTCAGGAACTATGTTGATTTTAAATATATTGTTTTAGTCTTTTGGGGGCTGCCATAACAAACTACCACAGACTGGTTTGCTCAAACAATAGCAATTTTAATTCTCATAGTTGTGGAGGGTCAACAGTTTGAGATTAAGAGCCAGCAGAATTTGGTCTCTGGTGAGGCCCTTTGTCTTGGATGTGACTGCCTTCTCTCTGTGCCAGCCTGTGGCCTTTCTTTGAGGATGCCCATGGAGAGAGGGAGCTTTCCAGTGGTCTCTTTGGTGTTTTGCTTGTGTTTTTTCTTTATTTGTTTAGAGACAGAGTTTCTGTTGCCCTGGGTAGAGTGCCAGAGCATCATAGCTCACAGAGTTTTTTTTCTTAGTCATGTCATAGAACTTTGTCGACACCACAAGAATGACACTTGTCATTCATCAACCTTTCCGAACGATTCCTATAAGGACCCTCATCTTCTTATTTCCCTCTACAGAGTTTAGAAGAGGCCTTGACCCATAATAAGTATTTTAAAAATATGCGTGTTAAATTAGTTTCTTTTCTTGCAATGAAACTATCTTACAATGAAACATCCTGGGATATGAGTCAAAACTCAAAAGATCAAATTCTTGGCTCATCATTTTCACTTCTAGGTTTTCATTTTTAAAATGCTAAACATGAAGGGGGAGGCACAGTTTAACTAACAATGTTCCTGCAATGAGATATCAAATAGAGGAAGCACCAACTTACTGGAAGACTATTTCAATACTCTCTCTCTCTCTCTCACACACACACATTCATACACCAAGTTGATTTTCCCTATTCAGTTCCATTAAGTTCTATAAAGTTTCTGCCATCACAGAGTTGGTAAATATCAAACCATTGGTCCTAGGAGAAATAAAAGGATAGATGGTTGTGACCCTTTGGTATGGCATTTTCAAAAGCAGATATATGCATAACTTTGTTTTATAAGTGCTTCTATTTAAAGACATGGTATTTAATGTATATCGTTAATTCATTAACATGGAACTCACAGACAATGGCACTGCAAACCTTGCCTGAGTGAAGCATATCTGACACAAAAATGTTCTTCCCTGGCACATGGCATCCTCTCCTTTTAGAAACACTAGAGAATGCTATAGCACTACAGTTGGAAACTATTTTACATAGCAAAATCACTAACAAAAATCACAAAAGTATCAGACAAAATGAAATGAACACGAAAGAGACATTTACTTTCAGTAGGAAATCATAGTTTGACATCGACTGGGAGTGTGTTCATGGGAAGGCACATGCTGGTGAAGGGCCTAGAAAGCATCGCGTGGACTGAATTGAGATTACACATAAATTTTAGAAACTCGGAGAATTTGAAAATAGAGAACTGGCAAATAATGATGATTAACTGTATATGCGCTTACGATGTGTTTTGTCTTACCTATGTGACATATGTATTTCTCTGAAATCTGCAGACACTTCCCTATTCCCTAAATGACATGATCCAGACCTACTGAAGGCAAAGGTCAAAGAAACAAACAATGAAAACCCCTGCCTTTATAACATAGGATCATATAGAAAATATTTCCTCTGTTCCTTAGGAAATCAGGTATTACACAATATGGAGAAATTGTTCATCAACCGCCATGTAATATGTGGTCAAGTAATAGAGGCACGTTGGGAACCCTACACAAGGTTTCATATTGATTCATAATAAAATGCCATCACTTTTTATAAAAGCATATGAAAAGCTTTCTTTGCTCTTCTAGTCTCCCTTTTAACAGAAGATGATTTTAAGATACATGAAGTGATTCTATTTAAACTTAATCTTAGCCACTACTTGAAATCAAACTTTGTGCAACAAGGTCCTGCTGTCTCACTAAAGCATCTTCAAAGATGTTTCACATCACTGTATCTTCTTCCTTTTCACTTTTCTATTAAATTCATCCTTTTGACAATCTACTGTCCACTGAGATTGAATTCTCTGGACTAGTTGACTTAGAAGAATAAAGGATGAATAGAAATAATGACTTTATACAGAGATCCTTGGCAGGCTCACTAACGCTATTGCTTCTCCTATTTTTTTATTCAGCCTGTTAGAATGGCAAGGTCCCAATTTTTTTTCATTTATTCTTAATATGTAAAAGAATTTCTGACTTTGGGGAATGCTGACAACTTTTTAATATATTTGTTTTCTTCCACATACGTTCCTGTGAATTCTTCATATTCATGTTTAGTCTCTTGTGGAAATATATTATTTATATTGAACAAGAGTTGACATTCTACTGCAACTCTTCCTCCAAATCATTTAATTTTAAAAGGTAGTGGAGAAGGAAGAGATATGTTTACTTGAAAGATTAGGTTTTAAAATTAAGCATTTGCTTTTCTCCTATGTGTTTTTTCTTTGCTTCAGTCCATGAAGTAATATGAGAACAATAAAATAAAATAACATAAAACAAAATAAAATACTATGGAAAAGATTTATTGCTTTATTGGAATCATTTTGTCTATTTATACCAATCATGAAAACTTAAAAAATTGTAAAGATCACACTATCTAACCCTTTCTCTGGGAGGCCCACTGAATAATTTAGTGCAATAGCTTTGGAGAAAAAAGAGATTTGCTGAATATTTAATTATGTATTACAGTATCCTATGGTCCTATGGACAACAGTGATGTATAGAGTGAGAAGCGCCCCTTAATATTAATATAAACATTTAACTGAAAAAAATTCTGATCAATTATAAAAATAAAGGTGGATAGGCTGGGCATGGTAGCTCGCGCCTGTAATCCTAACACTTAGAACAAGTAATCCCATTTCATTG
Organism: Perodicticus potto; assembly: GCA_963574655.1. Taxonomy (NCBI): domain Eukaryota; kingdom Metazoa; phylum Chordata; class Mammalia; order Primates; family Lorisidae; genus Perodicticus; species Perodicticus potto. Next base: position 36,779 of record CAUYRH010104615.1, read on the forward strand.
TGGGCAAGGGACTTGAACAGAAGCTTCTCTGAAGATTTACTTTCCTATTGAGACTGTTTCTCTCCCTATTCCCAAGCAAGATAACACAGAAGGCCATGTCCGGACAGTAGATAAGCC